>JAMKQA010089928.1:0-11088 GCA_024699735.1 Posidonia australis
CTTGAAATGATGTGATGGGCCCAAATGGGCTCAACCAAGGTTTAATAGGCCTAAATGGGCCTTCATGGGCCCAATTGGGTCCCCATGAACTAAAAGGCCTAGGTTAGGGTTTGAACTCAGCCAACAGACCCCTCCTGCAAGATTGGTTAAATTGGGGTGTCTACAATAAGCTAGATTATCAAGGAAATGTGACGCTAGTGCCCTCTACGCTTGAAATAGGGCATCTCACTAGGTACTACTGCCACTCACATCTGCCGACAATAATCGCCTGATGATCACGTCACCTGTAACTACTGGTAAATACCGCGTGACCCCATAAAAGCCAGTTAAACAGACCTTAAGCCCGTTGACCAACCTTTTTTAGAGGCCAACGACATCCAAGGGTTAAGATGGATGATGTTTATGCGGTTCTGGAAGTCTTTAGAAGATTGGTGGATGCTTCATGGGTATTCTAAGATGCTTGGGGAAAGTGAATGGGCCCACCAACTCCATAACTAGTGATCTCTCTCCTACCTGCAAAACCGAGAGTCTACAGATGTCCCTCCCTAAGCGAGGTCAAGGGTAACCAAGACCAATGTTCAGGGTTGACAAGACACCCTATCTGTGTTCACAAGATAGCAAGAAAGTGTTACGACGATCAATACTTTCGAAGGATACATCGAGAGTAATGTTCTTCCAAAGAGAAAACAGTTCAATAGAATGTTGAAATCAGAATGACACTAAGTTATCGGACTTGTGAACCAAATAGTTTGGGTTATCAGCCTAAGAAAGGAAAAGGACATGATAGGATATCAGACCTGTCGACCGAAGGTGAACACTTTGACGAGTGTTAATCGAGTAGCTTAGGGTACCAACCTGAAAGAGGAATGGGGCATGGCAAACAAATCTTGATTACCAACAGAAAGCGACAGTTAACAGATGTCGTTTGGGTAGTTTGAAATACCAACCCATAAAGATCAGTCCCACTCATCTAGAGCATGATCCAAAAAGGCATTATCGATTCTAATTGTTTAGAAAAGAAATTGAAAGAGATATGGCAAGATATCAAACTTACCAACTGAAGAAATGGCAAGTTTCGGACTTACCAACTGAAGAAATGGCAAGTTTCGGACTTACCGATCGAGATATGGCAAGTTTCAAACTTACCGACCAAGATATGGCAAGTTGAGTTAATAGACCCATTGATCAGATAACTCGGGCTACCATACTGAATGAAAATAGAGGCATGGCAAGGTATCAAAGTTACCAACCAATCATATGACGAATATTGACTGGATAGATGCTAGAGCCATCCAGATAGTTTGGGTTATCAGCTCAGAAACCAGCCTCGTTCGCTCTGAGCAAAGCTAGAAAGGAATGTCTCCGAGTTTTGCCCTTCCACAATGAAAACCAGGACTTCGTTTGTCTGGAGTAAAGTCGAGGAAAAGCGTCTTTGAGCTCTGCTCTTTCAAAATGAGAACTAGGTGACAAGGACTTCGTCCATCCAGAGCAAAGTCAGCAAAAAGTGTCTTTGAGTTCTCCTCTTTCGAAACAAGAACCAAGAAGACAAGGACTTCGTCCGTCTGGAGCGAAGTTAGGAAAAAAACTGTCTTTGAATTCCGTCCTTTCGGAACAAGAACCAGGAAGACAAGGACGTTGTCCTTCGAGAGCAAAGTCAAGAAAAAAGTGTCTTTGAGTTTCGTCCTTTTGGAGCGAGAACTAGGAAAACAAGGACTTCGTCGGTCCAAAGCAAAGTCGGGAAAAAAAAGTGACTTTGAGTTCTACCCTTTCGGAGCGAGAATCTGGAAGACAAGGACTTCGTCTGTCCAGAGCGAAGTCAGGAAAAAGGTGTCTTTAAGTTCTGCCCTTTCAAAGAGAGAACCAAGAAGACAAGGACTTCGTCCATCCGAAGCGAAGTCCATAAAAAAGTGTCTTTGAGTTTTGCCCTTTCGGAGTGAGAACCAGGAAGACGAGGACTTCGTCCGTTATAAGCGAAGTCAAAAAAAAAGTGTCTTTGAGTTCTGCCCTTTCGAAGCGAGAACCAAGAAGACAAGGACTTCGTTCGTTTAAAGCGAAGTCAAGAAGAAGGTGTCTTTAGGAGATGAGATCTTGAAAGCTAAATAAAGGTTTAATTGCTAATGTAATTAAGAGAATACAAAGTGTTTGAAAGGGTATTACAATTTTTTACAAGTACAGGGGTTTTCTACAAACTTCCTGCCTCCAAACTGCCTTGTGCAATGCTGAAAATTGATTTCTTATGGCTAGAGAAAAACTCAAAACCTCCTGTCATGCTCTGAAACCTTTCCAGCAACGTGTGCAATTCTTGCGGAAGTGTGGAGCAAAACTGCAAGTTCCCAGCTTGTGCTGTTGACCGCTTTTATGGACTTGAATATTCTAGCAAGCTCTGCCTGGACATCCTTGGATCACTGTGAGTTGCAATGTGAGATATTTATCTCTACCTTGCAAGTTTTCAATAGGCCAAGGATCGAAGTGCAGTTTTGCATAAACCTTGGACCAAGCTACAATTTCACCAATTTGTTGGACTTCTTTGACAAATTCCTAGTTTACAACGTCATGTAGGCAAATTTCACACTTGATAATGTGATTTCGACGTCCATTTCCCATGCATAGGAATTTATCTGTAATTTTCCTAGATAAATTGCATTTTAACCGTTGAAGATAATTCTAAGGGGATTTCTCCCCAAACCTTGAAGATTCTTCACCTGGTGGGCCCCACTAACTGCTTCGACTGCAACAATCAAGCTTGCACAAGCTAGAGGACTCATTTCTCACCAAACACTCAGCATATTTAATTTTCATAAAACAAGAGGGGTTTGGATGCAATTTTCGCATTTCAATTAAAACCAAACATCCTTCCCCCTACGTCGTTCCTTCTTCCCCATTTCTCCCTACTAGCCCGACGATTGCACTTCCTTCTCCCTCTCTAACGACGGAGCTAGGGCCCCTGGGACTGATCGTCCGGCGAGCTTGAGCAAAAGAGAACGACGACGCCGTGGTGCGACGGAGGACGGCGGCGCTCACTGACGGTGATAGGTGACGGTGTGAGGACTGCGTGGATGGCTGTACACGACGGAAAATGGTATGCCCTCTCTCCCCTTCTCTTCTTCTATTTTTTCTTCCTTTCTTTCCCTTTTCCTCTATGCTCATCGCCCCTTTCCCTACTCGGCGGGATGACCGTGTTCGATGGGCTATCGTTGCCGACGATCTAGCCGGCGGTGGCTGGGGAATATGCTGGTCCACCGACATGCATTTGTCGGAAGACCAAAGTAATGGTTGGAGGGTGCCGATGACACACCGGAGTTCGGAGACTCTGCCTGTTGTCGTCCGGAGAGCTCCAGGCCAACGGGGCGTGGTTTTGACTCCTATATTTGCCCAAACCACGTCCTGCAGCAAATGTACTTTTAGCCTCTTGACTAGTTTGACTTGAAAATCTAAAAAATTGTGTTTATAGCTTTACAATTCATGTACATAAACATAGTTTCCTTTTGGATGCATCCTGCTTGAATGTGCTATCTTGGATTGACTTAGTCTGTTCTTGTAACTTCTGGCTCTTAGCAACTTGAACAAAGTAGAGTAACTCGTTTTATTTTAACTTGGCTTGAATGGAATACTGCAAAAGAATGCTAGAACTTGTGTCGTCATTTGGATATCTTGACCCTACGTGAAACGTGCCTTGTCCAATTTGTGTCTATTCTTGAACCAAACAACTGATTTAATCCAGATGGAGGCCCCATGTTTTAATCTGTGCACAATCGGGTTCACTTTTCCTGAATGGACTGTCGAGCCTCAACAATCACTTGTGCTACGCTTTAAAATCTGATTTCAGGCTGGCTTGGCCAAGATGTGTTACCATTTGATCTTGCCCTATTCCTAGATGATTTATGCATGAATTATTTTGCTTGAATGCACTTTCTGGCTTGTGCTGTCTTTTTTTGCTTGGGTTTGCACTACAAGTGGACTATAACAATGTGCTGCTTAGTCATGTAATTTCTGCATTATTACAGTGCATGTCATGCCTTGTTCAATGTATCGTTTGCCAGATATTGGAAACTTAGCTTTGTAGTGTTGGAAAATTACTTGACTCAATTTGATTTTTGCAGAAAATCTACATTTTGTAATAGACTTCAATTTGGGTGCACCCCTTGTTCAGTTGTGCCTGGTTTCTGATAAACTACTTGTAGCTTGGCAAGTGTTTGCTTCTTTTTGCAATTATTTATTTAATTTATGATAACCTAGACTACTTTAACTGTCTTTGGTTACTGCTGCATATTTACTTTTGCTTGTCAAACCATTGTTTTGACTGGTTTGATTTTTATCTATAGTCTGGCTCAAAGGGTAGTGGTGGAGATGACACTTAGGCAGCTCAAAGCATTTCCAACTCTCGGACCCTTACTTTGGGTTCGGTTGGAGGATCACATATCCAGACAGTGGGATAGAGTTCAACTACAGGTTTTCGATCTTTAGGAGTGTCTGACTCCTAGACCCATACCCACAACCTTGCTCCGTGCTCTCGGTCTCAGGCCTCCGGTTCAGGGTCTCCTACACCCACCTTATAGCCTCAGGCTGTTTCTGGTTCGAGGTCTTTTTTCTCTGCCTCACAGTCTCGAGCTACCAGTTTGAGATCTTTTGTTTCTGCCTCACAATCTCGTGCCACTAGTTCGCAGCCTTGTTCTACTAGTCCACGATCTCGAGCTTCCTGTTCGCAGAGTGTTGTAGAGCCTGAGGTCCTTGGGGAGGTACAATTACTTCAACTATTTGTTTTGGGACACCTATTATTTGGATGAACTGAACTGGAACTGTCTCTTGTTTTGTGCAAGAGTCTGACAACTTTCGGGGTCTGCTTTTGGATCCCGAGCTCATTAGTGAGAGGCCAGCTTTTCCGGTAACTGTCTCTCTCTATTTTATTTTAATTGTGCTTACTACCTGATTGATGATCTGACCTACTCTCTTTTGTTTTTTGTTCTGTTAGGCAGGGGATGCCAATCAGATCATGTGATGCCATTGGCTTCCTATGGTAGAGCATTTTCAGAGACTTCCGACCTTTCCTTAGGATTTTCTACTCTATGAGTCTCCTTTTGGTCATTTCTTGTAGATACCAGCGATCCACATCCATTATCAGTTCTTCCGGACCGCAGAGAAATGAAGGCACGAGATGCATACCTTCCACTTCCCTTTTGGCAAGTTGGGGACCTTACATGAGCATTGGGCACTTCTGATCGGACTACGTTTTGGAGCAAAGCCCATTACTGGGAGGACCACTCGGGGATTTTTCCAAGTCCCGACGCTATTTGGGAGGGACCCACCCACTGGCAAGAGGACTTCCTTCAGCTTCACTCTACAGTGACTTCAACAGTGGCATCTCTTCTAGCCAGATCCTGCTCCTAGCATAGTTAAGGTGGACTACGTTCTTCGTCATTTTCTCTTAGAGCTGATTTATTTACTATTTTGCGATACTTCCGGTCACTACGTCCACGTAGATTAGTTGATATACATTATTGATCTTGGCCAGCTTGATTTCTATGATTGGGGTGGAGTTAGCTATGCCTACCTCATCTAGGGCCTGGATTTCGTGGTTCAGAAGAACTATCGCTCTTACATTGGCCTATATCCACTTCTGACTATAAGTGTCCTCACTCATTTTCAATTTAAATCTACTTTTGTAAACTATCTAGCCTAACTTGTTTTCCATCTTTTATAGTATTGGTCAATCAAACACATTTTTCGAGGGCACTACTACCATCGCCTCCGACAAGAGATGCTACCTCTGCCTCGTTAGTGGTGCGAGTCGAATCATCAGGTCTCTTCTGGCATCTTTTCTTACGAGGCTAACAGATATTTACTTGTTTTGTTGAGTATCGAGGACGTAAGTTCATTCCTACACACTGTTAAGTCTACTGTTGCTGTTGTTTTTTTCTGTTAACTTTCAAAAATTACTGTAAATTCTTTAATATCTGTTGTCATACTAACATCTACTCTTGCTTGCCTTGTGAATGTAGGTGAACCTCTGTCCTTTTGCCAGATACGAGGGATATAACTAGACACCCCTCAACTCCACCCGAGAGCTAACTCATCGGTAGATCAGGTTTTATTGCCACCAGCACTATGTAACACCTGCCAGAACGTGTCTGTCACTAGATTTCTGATAAGTTTTGCATCCCTGTTCCTCCTCCTACTATCATGCACTCAAAGCCCATTTCTTGTGCTGCTACTAGTTATCTGAGTGTCAAGGTTGTTGTTGTCTGGAGTAGGCACATTCTTTGAGTGGTCACATACGAGGACTATCTAGAGTGGTTTCATCGTATTGGCAAACCACATCTCTTCGATGCTGATCTACGGGAGCGATAGCACAGCATGTGGTTTAGTGTTGAGTGGGCTTGGCTAAGTGTCTTGGCTTGTTTAGTACTCCTCTTTAAGATTCACCACATTTTGTAACTTGGAACTTTTCTGAATAGGGCTTCGACGATAGTTTCGCAGCCTTCTACTTGGAAATGAAACATCAGGAGGTAAGTAACCCTTGCTTTGATTAAAGATTGGGCCTTGTAAATTGTACTAAACTCTATGTTATTATCCCTCTTTTGCAGGAAGCCCGCTGGCAGACGATGCTTGAGGTGCTTATTTTTCATAGTAGTTTAATTCAGTTTATTTATAAAATTGTATTAACAAGCTGCTTGTTTTCCTTTGCAAGGCGGTGGGGTTGAGAGGAGCCCCAACCCTGACACTAGCGAGGAATACTCTATAGACTTCAATCCCTAGGATGTCTCACGAGAGGAGGATACAACCACTTCTGCCGCTGGACCATCACGGGCTCGAGCTACTCGACCAAAATCTCTCGAAGGATAGGGCGCAAGTTTTTGCAGAATATAGCTGCCACTACTGCCAAGAGGGGTGCCACCATAAGTTCAGATGAGGAGCACAGCTCTCAGGAGGACTAGCTTAGTTTTCCCTTCTTTTAGAAAAATTTTGTTGTAATCAAACTTTGTATTTTGTAGAAAAACAACTATGAAAATGTGACGGAATTACGTTTAATTGACAGAAAAATATTCTGATTTGCCAATTATGTGTGCCTGTATGTTTGGAATGCGTTGCAACTTGCCTTGTAGGTTTTTGAAGACCCTTGCGCCAATTGGGCGAGCTTTCCAAATAATCTTAACTGAATTCTGAACTGTGGGACATTTTGTCAATAATTTTCGCTAGTAATTTTCGCTAACAATTGTCACCAGTTAGTGTCACTAGAGGAATTCGTCTATTGTTTTCGTTTGGGGTTTTTGTCTACAGTTTCTGTCAGAATAAACAATTTAACCATTCAAATCTCAAGCAGTTGGCTGTGCAAATCATTGTGCATCATCTACTCCCTACCTACCTTCTCAACTACTTGCTCATCCTTTCATTTCTTGCCTTACCTACCAGGGTAACGACAAGATTCTTCTTCATCCTCTTCTATTTAAACATTGGGCCTCCACCATTTCTGCATATGCATTTGAGAAGGACAAAACTATTAAGCTTTGTGTTTTCCCCCTTTTGCCAGAGGAGAATGGTAAGCTTTCCTTGCATTCTCCCTCTCATTTTTGCATTTACAGCTCTTTTCTCTTGTTACCTCAACCATTGATGCATCTTCAGGGATTCCCGACAATGGTTACATCGGTCCACTGTTCAACTGTCCTTCATGGTTGGATCAACAAGCTAACCGTCGACGATCGGGACAAACTTCAAGTCTAGGGAATATCTATGTGTGACCGTACCCCTGCCTAGGAGATCCGACGTGAGGTCGCGCCAGAGGGAGGAGGTCACAGCCATGCCAAGATGTCGAAGGCGTGAGATGGGATGAAAACGGAAAAGGAAAGGAGTCACCACCTAGTCTTTTAAGGGAAAGACGAGGAAAACCACAAACAAATCACAAAAAGTGAATGAATGAGATGTAAACATGAAAGCCAGATGTCTACTAACCAGAGGAAGGGTAATGATTCCTATTACGCATGGAGAATGTGTTAGACACCCTCGTATGTCCGAGAAACTCTGTCTTTTTAGTCTAATTCTCTTGCTAGAGGCTGAATGAATGTTTGCTATGCCTAGATTGTGTTCTAATCATGCTGATATGAATACCAAGACAAGACTAGATGGATGTATGAGAGGGTACGTGAAACCTGCGAAGAAATCCTCGTGAAATGATGAACTCACAAAGTATGATACAACAAAGAAAATCACATGAAATGATGAGGTTTCTGGTGAGGAGTACTCAAAAAATCATATTGGTCTCAAGAATGTCAAAAGTGCAACTGACTCAAGTTGTTAGAATCAAAGAAAGCATCGTAGAAATCAAGGTGGGAAAATTGCAAAGAAGTCAACATAAAACAAGAAAACTGTGACATGTGAAGAAATTCACATAAAACGATGATGTTTTTGTAAGGAATGGTTATGAAAACTATACTGATGTCAAGGGGATCAGAAATACAACTGACCCAAATCATTAGGAGTGCAGAAAACACCAAAGAAATCCAAACGGAAAAATTACAAAGAAATCCACATAAAATAGGCAAATGGTGATATGAGAAGAAAATCACATAAAATGACAATATTTTTTGTAAATAATAGTCTAGAAAACCATACTGAGGTCAAAAAGATGAAAGGTGGGGTCAACCCGAGTCATCAGAATCATGGAAAAGGTTGTGAAAATCAAAAAGGGAAAATAATCCGTGGTGGGCAATTGTCGGCCTTCAGGTCAGTCAATATACGCCCTTGAGCGATGAAATAAAAATCAAATCGAAAAATCTAAAAACATGGAATAAAGATAATCAAATCAAATATTCAACAAAGGACTCTGAAGACAGATAGGAGAAAAATCCACGAAAGAATGTATAAAGTGCAGACTTATTCAAAGAGGATGGACTAATGTGCAAATACAGCAAAAACTGTGTAAAATGCATGGAAATGTACCTAAATGAGTAAAAAATGCTAAGGAATGCTTTGGACAGAGGTTATGCATGACTTGGTGCAATAACTGATACACATGTGCATGAATTGATGACATAGGGACAATTTGGTCATTTCAGTGGTCAAATGTGATTAATGCATGCATGGGGATAATGCATGGTCCAAGATATGCCAAAATGTATGAAAATGTTAGGAAAATGAAAACATGTAAAAGAAAATGTCTTGAAACAATAAAACAATGTAAAAACAATAAATGATAAATATAAGGACCAAAACATAAAATTCACAAAAAGGGTGAAAACCTAGATCAAAATACACTCAAAAACTTCTATCCTGGTGTACAAATGATGGATCAAAGGAAAATGTGACAATGGGATGTGAGAATTGTACTTAGATGATTTCCTGAAAACTCAGGGTCTAATGTGCAAAATTAACAGAAAGAGAAAGTTCATGGTTAAAAATGTGTTTAAAAAGTCATATCTTAATGCTAGGATGTAAAATTTAAAGAAAATGTGGCTATGTGATGTGACATGTGTGAAAATTATACTTTTGGTAATTTCTTGAAAACCTAGGATTTACTATGCAAAATTCTCACATAGGGTGCAAATCTGACAAAAATGTGAAATCAGATGTTCATTTATATTTCAAACATGGTTTTTTGATGAAAACTTTATTCAAGTGGGGATTTACAAGCACAAGTGATCAATAAATGTGAAACATATTAAAATGTGATTTAAAATGCAATAAAAACTATCATTAATGATTTAAGAAAGTTTCAGGGACCTAGATGTAAATTTTCCTATCTAAAAAACATTATAGATTAAGTTCAGGGACTAATTTGCAAAATTTCAAGACCAAAATGTCATAAAACTTATGATTTTTACATGAACATTGCAATTATGGATAGTTTTAAGGTCTAAAATGCAAATAGTACAAAGGAAACTCTTTTCAAAAAACTCTGGAGGCAAAATGCAAAATCTCAGGACTTAAATGCAAAGAAAACATGATCTCAAGGGTTTAAGTGTGATAAAATATGTATGAATAGGACTGAAAATGCAATTAAAAGTTAAACAGGGCAAAATGTACAATATTCACAATGCAATTTTAAAATAAGAAAACTCAGGAGTCACAAAATAAATTTTCAAGACTCATTTGCACGGAAAACATGAATATAGGGGTCGAACTGTCAAGAAACAAAAATATATGGAACTAAAAATGAAATTAAAATTTAAACAGGACAAAACATGCAATATTTACAAAAATAATAAAGGAATGAAACTTATTTAAATCTTCAGGGGCTTATACACAAAATCACAAGACCTAAGTGTAATAAAAAAGGACCCAAAAGTAATAAAAAAGTACCTCGATGTAAGAAAGGACCTAGATGTAAGGAAAACGGAGTTGGATGCAAGAAAAAAGGACCTGAAAGAAATTCCAAGGACCTAAATGTAATGATAATTAGGACCTAAATGTAATTATTAAAAATTAAAAGAAAAATTTCCTAAATCTATTTGTTTCGAAGATCGCCGGCGAATCGTCAACGATCCCTCTCCGACGCGAACTCTGGTGAGCCTTTAGTGGCGGTGCAGCAGCGAGAAGGTGGTGGCGGTGGTCGGAGAAGCTTGAGGGCTTCACGACGAGTACCTCTGGGGATATGGGCTGGACTTGGGAGGCCTGAGAGGCCTCCCCCACCTCGAAGTCTAGCGAGCAGCATGGGGACGAAGACGACGACTTGACGGCAGTGTTGCAGCGACGATGAGCGGCATCCAAGGGTTGGGGGAGCTCCAGGAGACCATCACAATCTTTCCAGTGGCCTCGGGGAGCAAGGAGGGCTACTGGAGGCCTCTTGTAACGCCCCGCACCCGGGCATGCTACCAAACAAAAGCATCACAAGCCTAATTACACAAATTACAGAATAAAAAGAGACTGTAACCAAGGCTCACCTCTAGGATCTCGATGCGCGGCTAGAAACTCCGATTCCTGCACCGGAAACTGGTTGCACGTGGCCTGCACCTGAAACACACACAACACGCGTGAGTGACATCTAAGTCACTCAGTACGTGCCCCCAAAACACCTAACCACAAGCAAACACAGTAAAACCAAAGAAAACTTATTTCTTAATATGCAAAACCTGGTTTTATTCTCTAAAAATCATTTCC
>JAMKQA010089929.1:0-15905 GCA_024699735.1 Posidonia australis
TTTTGGGTGGATTTTAGCTAGATTAAGTGTTTTATTTATTTTTCAGTGAATATTAATGCGTTTTAGTGTTTTATTAGGTCATGTGGGCTAGTGTGATCCTAATTGGGCTTGTGTGAGCTAGGGTTTTGGTGGTTGCGACCAGAGCATCAACCGGAGGAGCCTGCTGCCAAATGAGCTCAAAGTTGGGGTGTCTACAAATTATTTTTATCTTTATTATTAAACCAACCATTACACTAATAATGCAATTAAATCTAATTACAATCAACAATACAATAAATTCACTAAACAACAGAAATAAAACTAAACTAACACTCAACTAAATCCCTGATATGTAGCGGCGTGACTCCTCTTATATGCACTAGCAACTAACTGCTACCGTCCTACACTTGCCAAAACACACAAAAAACATAGCACACATGAGTGACCACTCAACGATCATCCAACATGTACCCCACCTACAATTCGGCATCCCATTCCGAGGGCAACCAAGCACAAGCATCACACCTAGTTGCCACCAAACCAAAAGGGCAAGCTACGACGCCCAACACACAAGCATTGACATCCCTCCCAGATGCCACAACACCAAACCAGGCAGTCCACCATCGCTTCATAGGTCACAAAACCACAAAATCATGCTTTTAAAACCATTCTTTTCTTTTTCTTTTCAAAACCATGTGCATGCTCTTTCAAAATATTTTATGCAAGCTCAAGATGGCCACTCTTGCCAAATCAAGCCCACAAGCTACACCAAAACACAACTATAAAGCCTCTGCTCTGTACAACATGGTCCCCTCTAAACCCAAACACAACACCAAGCCACAGAGCTTCTGCTCCCAAACTACGGAGCCACCGCTCCCAAAACACTACGCCTCAACAGGCGCCAAAACCATAGCCTCCTCTAGACCCAAAGCTTGATTTCTTGAACCATGACTCCGCACAAATACAAGCACAAACAGTGTGTCGAACTGTTTGATGCCAAGCAGACAACACTGGCCACAAGCAGTCTACCGAGAAGCGACTATGGCATCTACACTGCCATAGTGAAGTCACCCTGTGCAGGAGCGATCACCGTCTCGTGATTCTTCTACCTGGAGAACCCTCACAAAGCCAACCCCTACATGGGAAGGCAATCCTGTCTCTCAGGACGCTACCAGCTACGGGATGCACGTCCCACCTATACTGGCCTTCACAAGGTACGCCTCCTCACGATGTCCTCCACACGGTGCTCAGGAAGGAGTCTCATACCTCCACACCTGACAACACCTAAGCCTCAATGCTCACAACGACAACAGGATATCATACCTCCTTGTTATGCCACAAACACCTCAACCCAAGGACCTCAACCTCGATCCAGTGAATGATAGTCAATGAGTGTCATACCTCCAAGACCCGATGAACACTTGCCTCAGTTTGTTGATCCCCAACGCAAACAGAAAACACCTGAAAATCTTTTTCCAAACCATTTCCAAATCTGTACTTTTCTCTTTCCAAAACTCTCTTTTTGGAAAACCATTTCAAAAAACATTAAATATCTTTTAAAACTCAAGAAACACAGTGCTTAGCAATGGCACGGAAACCAAAGGTCAAGAAACCACAAACAAAACAAAACCTCGATAACTCCCCTGTCAGGCCCAGACAACACGCCTAGGAGCATCTAGGTTCACAAGAACCACGCTCAACCCACGACCACAACCCAAGAAAACACCAACAAAAGCGTCCACTGAATGTCAAGCCCACCCAGAAGGCACCACAGCAAAGCAAACAGAACCAGAACTCTATGCTCTAGTACCCAAGTGTAAGACACCTACTAGCTCGTATCCTTGGGGAGCACAGCCAGATCAACTCAAACACCTAGAACAATGCACAGAGCGAACCCTCAAAACTCCCATGAGGGCCAACACAACACTCGAACCACACCACACCAAAAAGGCTAGAAACCAACTAATCTAGGCGTAAGACACTACAGAAACTACGTTTCCCACTAAATGCAAGGGACCCAGTGTCTAACGACCCAAAACACCATTAAAATATTTAGCCAAAGCATCACTTCAAAATCTGGGTTTGTAGACACCCCATTTTGGCAGCCATTCGCAGTGGATTTCTCCAGAAGAGCACGCTCCAAGGGCAACGAGGCACTCCACCCCCATTTTATCCTCAAACAACTTTAACACTTAAACCAACCCAAACAAACACTAAACACCAATCCCAACACTAGAATCCAACTTGTATGCCCTGTGCCAATGCGATGCGTGGCCTGGTTGCGTGGCCTAATCATGCGTCATGGATGGGCATAAGGATGAGGGTCGTCTTACGTGAGCTGCTCAACCCGTCGCTGTCATCGTACCTTGTACGAGCCACGGCGCCATGTCGCTCCGCTGCTGCCTTCCACGGCCACACCTCTGCCACCACCACGCCGACACACCGTAGCCACGCCCTCGCCTAACCCTGTTCTGCCACTCACGCGCCCGAGCCATGCCCTACCACCAACTACCTGCGCACGCCACCTTGCCTGCACACGCGATCTGCCTCCCCAAATGACCTCCCCTCAGCCACGAGCTCACTCTCTTGCCTCTCTTGGATCACTAGCCCCTCTGGACTCCCTACTTCGAGCTCCAACCGTCCCTGAGCAACCACCACCGCATTCCCCTGTCGTCTGTCAAAACTGCTGGCCGGAAATCAACCACCACAACCCAACACCACCGAGCACCCACATTACACCACCAAACCTTCCACCAACCTCTCCTCTGCCCCCCAGACCCGCCACCGTAGCCATAGTGTGCCGACAGCCTGGAGAACGCCACTACAAGCTGCCACCAGATGGGACAACCTACGACATACAGGTAACCCACCTCCCCTTCTCTAAAAGCTTGTTTTCGTCCTCATTTTTATCCAGCATCTTCGTCATATCATCCTCAGCATGATTGCATCTCATTTCATCATACATTCTAGCCACACATGTCGTCTTCTCCACCTCCAGCGACATCGGAACCCATCTCCGGTGGCGTATGTGGGTGGAAGAATCCACCCAACCATTCTTGCATCCAAGCCTGTAGGAACATTTCCTAGCACCCCCTCTAGCTTCCCATACATCATATAACATTTCTGCATCATCGCATGTGGGTATGCAAATCGACAAAGCTTGCAGCTCTATTCTGTCTCCGACATGCATGTCGTGGTTGCGCGTGGGACATGCGCTGTTCCACTAAGGACAGAACAAGCTGTCGAGCTGAGCTTTGGCACCACCCACCTCATTCATTCCACCACCCCACATCCACTCATCCTAGGACCTAACCCATGGCATGCATCTATTCATGGTAGTCCTGTCTAGATCCCCATGCATCCATTTAGTCATTTGCATTGCCATATCTCACCCTGGAGTGGGGTGAAAGTCGCTAGCTTGCTACCCTGTTCTGTGACTGGCATGCGCACCCTGGTTGCGCGACGGACTTGTGTGGTGGACATGAGCGAGTTTGCCAAGGACATAACAAGCAACTGGCCTGAGCCCTTGCCCACGTGTCCCATCCATTTCCGTATCTCATATCCATGCATCCAAGCACGTCATTTATCATCTCATGTCATTTATCATTTGTCAAGCATCATATATCATTACCCATAGCAAGTGAGTAAATCATGCATCATGAGACTCATCTCATGCATCATGACACACTTGCATTAAGGGCTATGACGATTACTATGTCAGATCCTTTTGACCAACGGTCCAGGATTCGCATAGTGTTTCCGAGCACACTGAGGTCATATCATTCCCGCCCCCTTGCACTTCATTCACATCATCATGGCATATAGCATACGTACATCTAAGTCCTAGCAAGCATACATGATCATTTTCATTCGACAACACACAAGCCAGCGAGAGCCTAGAAAGACCGATTTCTCGGGCGCATGGGGGTGCCTAACACCTTCCTCATACGTAACAGGAGTTCTTACCCTTTGTCTAGCCCGCAATGATCAATGTGTTGCAACCATTAGGCCTGGAGCATGCACACACATTCATGCATACATTTGCGTTCATTTTGTATCGTGTTTCTCGCGTTTTATCGCATCTAGTTTTCCTCGTCTTTTCAGCTTTTAAAAGATTAGGTGGTGACTCTATTTTGTCATTATCGCTTTCTTTTTTGTATTTTCTTTGGTGTCTTCGAGTCGAATGTCCTTCCTCGGATTCACCATCTTCGTCGTTACCTTTTCGGTCCTTTGTGCATTCCCTCGCCGTGAAAGGTCGATTCTGGTATGGTCACAGGGTCGTTATAGACTAACCCATTTAAAGGAATTTCACCTCTGAAATTCTCTAGGCGAAACACCAAGGGCACCAATATTAGGACGTCACTAGAACGACCCAAACAAAAACACATCGGTGTCATCTAAAACTCACGACCTGTAGGAGAAATCTATGCCTCACAAAGCCATTTCATCCTACTTAGGTCTAGGGCGACACCAAGGACTCAGCTCTCCTTGAGTCCGAACACCATCGAGATCCTGGGTGAAGTCCCTTTTGAACACAAAATCTCCACCCAAAGGCTCCAAAATAGTGTTTTCCAAGGTCACAAAACATCCAGAGCACCCCTAGAGACACGCAAACCACAGGATTGACTAGATGCAACCAACTCTGGCCATGCTTCCGCTGCGCTGCTATGATACACAACTTGGTCAAAGCCACTCCAAACACCAAACCACTAGCTCAGTAACACCTCCCATCACCCTAGAAAACCTCCTCCAATCCAAGGTACGAGAAAAACCTAGCTACTGAGACACAACAAAGCTCTTCACAGATTTGGAGTGCACCGACAGACTTGCCAACCATGTACTATCTATCTCCAGAAACTGCTTCCTAGATTGACACTCCATCGGATCAAAAGCACAACCTCCACTATAGCCAACACCAAATGCATAGGTGGATCGTTCCTCTCGTGGTCCTCCAGACTGATAAGAACCACAAATCACCACATTGTCTCACTGCAAGAGGAACTTATACCAACCTAGAAACATGTTGGTGGACTCATCATGGCTTGCTGCGATGGCAGCCTTGCAGGTCTAGACGTGAGACCGCTAAAACACACTTAAACCACTTATTAAGCGTGAAGCTCACGTCAAGGATACTATAATTCAGAGTCTCGGCCACAGGACCCACTACTTCCAGTGAAATAACCACACCAATGGTAAAGACCACTCGAGAGTCAAACTCAAATGGATCTCCAAACTAAAGTAACTCCCAGCAAGAGTATCCAAACCAATACAAGTTGTTCCTCCTGCCTAGGGGACCTCTTCGCAATGTCACTATTCCGAAGATACCTTTGCTAGATCTCCGAGGATAGTTCACCTGAAATAGGAAATAGCCACCTAGAGGAAAACACGTGGGATCACACCCACCATCTCGACCAATGGTGCCACCAAATGAGACAAGTAGCCAACTCCACTTGACTCGCTCCATCTCTGCCACAGAAATCCAAAACCCAAAAGCAACCACAAGAGAAAGAAGATCTCCACAGGTCGAATTGTGCTACGCCATTCAACCCACAAGCAAACAAAAAAATCAACAACAGGACACCTAAGGGAAACAGTGGAGAGGTAAATCTCCACCGCACAAATGGCACAAGCCATCTGAGCCACAACCAACCGAGCCAACTAAGTATCCCAACAAGATACCCCAGATAACACACAACAAACAACACACTAGGCTATGTCACTCTATGGCCGAGTCCCAACCAACATGTGCAACACAATCGCACAACATCAATGCGCGACTCCATGCACACCACCTCCCAGATAACCCCGTCATCAGACAGAGTGTCTGAAAGAAAACAACACAAACTTGGGGAACTCACCAGAGCCATCCCAAAACAACAACACACTTTTGGAGATCCACCAAGTCACCCAAAGACGACAACACACACATCTAGGGACCCACTGAGTCACCTAGAGACCACAGGAAGATGGAACTCAAAGCATCCTCCACACCCACCATAAAGACGACGACAACCACACATCTAGGAAGCCTCACGCTTCACCCAGATGCGACAATAGGAGGACGGAGCTGCAAACATCCTCCCACATCGACACCAACAACCCAGACAGACAACTGACAACGACTAGACTACCGACAATGATGAACACCAGCAAGAATAGGCAACAAATAAACAAACAGGCAAACAAACAAACAAACAACAACCATGGAGGATACACTAGAGGCAAACAACTGCTACACCCTACCCTCTACAACAAAACACCAAATTGCCTAACACTGAGTGGTGGTTAACCCCCTAAAATGGAAAACACGTCCTCTAGTCAACAGATGGGGGGTGCCTAACCCCTTTAAAGGAACAAGGCACCTACTCAGCAAACACCCTGCCTCCTCGCAAGTGTAGCACACTAAACAGACCAATACCCATAGCCATGGTTCTAAATGTCGATTTCGTGTTAGATTTTGATAAATTGAAAAACAAACACATGTCGGGAAAATGTCAGTATCGTGTCGATGGAAACACGGTAAAAAAAAATTATATTTGTTCAGAAAACTTCCATGTCGATATCGTATCGGAGTCATGTCAGTAAATTGAAAATAAGGCACATGTCGGTGAAATTTTGGTGACACGCATAGAAATTTGATACCATGCCCACAGCAGATGTGAACAACCTCTAGGCAACACAACTCGTCTGGCCTCACCCATGCAGGGTTTCCTACCCTGCCAGTCAGCATAGAGTCTTGTCCAGAAAACAACCACCACCACACCCATGGGCAACACAGTGCTTAACCCACACAAACCTCATGGATAACACCACACCATGCTCCATGGAGTTGAGGAATCCTAGCGAACAGCTTTACACGAGTGAACACCACTTCACGCTCTACTCCCAACTACTACCTCCAAAGCATCTCCACCAAATCAGCGATCACAAGAAATCCAACCACTAGGAATCCTTCCAACAATGAGTCGACATCCATCTCCAAATGAGAATGCTGACCATCACTCCCAAATTCTTTGTGGTCATTCACACAACTTCACTGATACCGGAGCCAGAGCCAAAGACACTCCTCAACACTGCAAATCAGAAAATCAAGAAAACCAATAAAATCAAGGTACAGGAATGCATGATATATAATTCTACGGAGTCACCCTATCAGACATCCCTAGGCTAGTGCCCCTAGGTGGACTTAAGCTTTGATACCAACTGTAACGACCTCCAAGTTGCTACCACAAAACCTAGCTATAAATTTCCATTTAATTATTTTTATCTTTATTATTAAACCAACCATTACACTAATAATGCAGCAAAAGCTAAGTACAATCAACAATAGAATAAACCCACTAAACAACAGAAATAAATCTAAACTAACACTCACTTGGATCCCTCATATGTGGCGGCGTGACTCCTCCTATATGCACTAGCAACCAACAATTACTATCTTACATCTGCCAAAACACAAAAAAACAAAGCACACATGAGTGACCACTCAATGGTCACCCAGCACGCACCCCACCTACAACTTGGCATCCCATACCGAGGGCAACCAAGCACAAGCATCACACCTAGATGCCACCAAACCAAAAGGACAAGCTACCGACGCCCAACACACACGCACTGGCATCCCTCCTGGATGCCACAACAATAAACCAGGCAGTTCACTACCGCCTAGTTGGTCACAAAACCATGCCTTTAAAACCATTCTTTTCTCTTCCTTTTCAAAATCATGTGCATGCTCTTTCAAAATTTTTTATGCACACTTGAGATGGTCACTCTTGCCAAATCAAACCCACAAGTCATACCAAAACACAACTACAGAGCCTCTGCTCCACACAGTATGGTCTCCTCTAGACCCAAACACAACACCAAGCTATAGAGTCTCTACTCCCAAATACGGAGAAATCGCTCCCAAAACAATGGAGCCACCGCTTCCAAAACACTATGCCTCAACAAGTGCCAAAAACACAACCTCCTTTAGGCCTAGAGCCTAATTTCCTAAACCAAGAATCTGCATAAACACAAGTACAAATAGTGTGCCAAACTACCCAGCACCAAACAGACAACACTTGCTACAAGCAGTCCACTTAGAAGCGACCACGGCATTTGCATTGTCACGATGAAGCCACCCTATGTAAGAGTGATCACCGTCCTGTGATTCTCCCACTTGAAGAACCCTCACAAAGCCAACCCCTCCCTAAGACGGTAGTCCTGTCTCTCAGGGTGCTATAAGCTACGGGATGCTCATCCCACCAGCACTGGCCCTCACAAAGTACGCCTCTTCACGCTACCCTCCACACGATGCTCAAAAGGGAGTCTCATACCTCCACACCCGACAACAACAGAGCCTCAGTGCTCACAACAATAGTAGGAGTATCATACCTCCCTGTCATGCCACAAATACCTCAACCCACGAACCTCAACCTTGATCCCACGAACAACAGTCAATTAGTGTCATACCTCCAAGACCCGACAAACATTCGCCTCAGTCTGTTGGTCCCTAACGCAAATAGAAAAACAGAAAACAACAGAAAAACTCTTTCCAAACTATTTCCAAATCTGTACTTCTCTCTTTCCAAAACTCACTTTTCGAAAAACCATTTCAAAAATCATTAAATATCTTTTAAAACTCAAGAAACACAGTGCTTAGCAATGGTACGAAAACCAAAGGCTAAGAAACCACAAACAAAACACAACCTTGACAGCTCCCCCGTCAGACCCAAACAATACACCTGAGAGCATCTGGGTTCACGAGCATCATGCTCAACCCACGACCACAAGCCAAGAAAACACCAACAAAAGTGTCCTCTAAGTGTCAAGCCCACCTAAAAGGCACCACAACAAAGCAAACACAATCAGAACTCCACGCTCTGGTGACTAAGTGTAAAACACCTACTGGCTCGTGTTCCTCAGGAGCACAGCCAGATCAGCTCAAACACTTGGAACAGTGCCATTGAATACTCCATTTAGTGCACTACACACAAAACCACACAAGCCCTAGACCTAGGGATGTTATCATTATCCCTAAAGTCCAATCTAAACCAACTAGGGAAAGAACCTATTATTTCTAAATCATATCACCTCTTATTCTACCCACACCCTAGATGGAATCTTCCTAATTCATTTTAGGCAAACCTTACAATCATTCTAATGGTTATCCTAACCATTTATGGCATTATATTTATCTTTCCAAGATTAATACACACACACACATATATATATATATATATTAATCAAAACATAAAATATCTGAATATAGGATAAGGGCCTAGATCGGTAGACCGAAATGGAATGATCAACTGAACCTGGGCTCAAGGCACCAGATTGGTAGACCAAAAAACCACCCAATCGACCAAAAAACCACCCAATCAACTGAAAACCCCTAATTCAACAGACCAAAAACATCTGATCGACTAAACCAATGATTCTGTCGACACCCAAGACTTCCAGAATGACAGACTGAACGAATTCAGTCAGCCGAACCAGGGGTCAAGCTGACAATCTGCAACAAAAACAACATACCGAAATAATTCAGCATGCCGAACCAGGCGACTGCAGGGCACCCTGAAATGAGACCCATAGCCCAATCCTGCAAACCACCAATCCAAATCATGCAAACAATATATCAAAATGAAGATCTCGACGAAATCTTCCAAACCAAATAAGCAACACAAAGATCCATCAAGCAGATCTCGAGAAATCAATAGAAAACACAAAAGGGGGCATTATTCAACCCACACAATCAATATGACCATAAATGGCCCACAAATGCCCAATAAATTCTAATAAAATTACTACAATTACCAACACAGTAACATGCACCTATGATTCAAAATTGAAACCAAAAGAAAACCTACAGGGTTCGTACCTCTACCAAAGATGTGGTGGTGCATGACGAACTACGACGCTCCTCCTCCGACCACGAGCTGCTCCTCTCCTTCACGCGACGACGGCGACACGGCAGTGGCTGCATCCTCCCTTCTCCAGCCATCTTTTCTCTCTCTCTCTCTCTCTCTCTAACACATCTCATCCCTCTCTCTCTCCGTCTCTCCTTCCTCCGAACGACAAAGAAGAAGAAGAGGAAGGAGTGAGGGTGGAGCCCAGGGAGAGAAAAGAAAGAAAGGAAAGAGAAAGAAGGGAAGGAAAGAAAGGAAGTCGTAAGCACGAACCCAGACCACGCAACCTTCCACGTCTATCGTGCAAATCGAGATCCGCCATCAAAGCCCAAAGTGAACCCTCAAAACTCTCACAACGGCAGGCACAACACTTGAACCACACCACACTAAAAAGGCCAGAAACCCACTAATCCAAGTGTAAGACACTGTAGAAACTGCATTTTCCACTAAACGCAAGGGACCCAACGTTTAACGACCCAAAATTCCATTAAAATATCTAGCCAAAGCACCACTTCCAAATCTAGGTCGTTACACCCTCTCCCCTCCTCCGCGGCCCTCTCTCTTCCTCCACAACCATTCCTCCTCCTCCGTGGCTCTCCCTCCTCGTCAACAACCCCTTCCATGGGTGGATGTAGGTGGGGGTCAGTGGGTGCTATGCCCTCACTAGACTCTAAAAAAAATACATTATACTAAATATAATTTTTTGCAAATATCCCTCGTATACAAAATCATTATCCTTTTCCCTAATTACTTGTTGAGTACTTATTGAATTGCACAGAACTTTTGGCTGATGGATAATGTGTTGTCACCAAAAAAGATTGCCTTTTTCATATGGTACTGAAGCTATCATAACGAGAATTATCAACTTTTAGTAGGAAGCAATAGCATATGATGACAGAATTTTATTGAAGGTATTTGCTTGTAAATGTAGCAAAGGTATGTGCCTTTTGAGTATTATTTTGAATGAACATCACAACCTTTGACTAGCCACACCCAAGGCTACTTAAAATTGGCATGTTTTTTTATTATAATCATGACGTCAAAATCTTTTTTACATCTACTTTGATAAATTATTTTCTATAGCCCCCACAATAAAAAAATCCCTAGCTCCACCACTGGCCCCTTCCCGATGTTTGTCGGCCTCCTCCTTCATTTGCGGCCCTCCCTCCACCTCCACAACCCCTTCTCGACGTCTACCAGCATCCTCCTCCTCTGTGGCTCTCCCTCCTCCTCTATGGCTATCCCTCCTCCTTCATGGCCCCTTCGCAATGTTGGTCGGCTTCTTCCTCCTCTACGACCCTCCCTCCTCCTCTATGGCCCTCTCTCCTCCTCTGTGATTAGCTCATATTGCATATATATTTTATTCTCATATTTATCTATTTTATATATAAATAATGCTATTTGAGATGTTTTATATAAATTTTGCAAGAACCTGAAGACTTTAAAAAAATCTAGGAAAAATAGGAGAAAAGAATAATTGTGTCCAAAAAAAAGAGATTTTTGTATGAAAAAATCTAGAGCTACGTTAGAAAGTCAAATGTAAATTTTCCACATGCCTAAATACTAGGAAAATATCAGCCAACAAGTGAAAGAAGTCAGAGGAGATCCTAGATGATGTGAACACCTCTCAAGCATCTAGATGCAGATTCGACACCTCTCAAGCGCCAACACAGGATATTTTTGACTCAGTCTTTGGTGTATATGACTCTCAGTTGTAAATATCTTATATTCAAATTTTAAAATTAAATTTTGTTTCAGATTTATCTCTGACGTAAGCAAATCTCTGTAAGTCTATAAAATGATCCCTTGTGTAAATCTAAAGGAGAGTTTCCACCTTCTAAGCTTAGAATTTTTCTCTATTGTTGTGAAAGACTCTATAGTATTGTTCCAATTGTAATCTCAAATTTTATTAATATAAATTCATTTTTCTTTTCAATTATGTCTTTCATTTCTCTCCCTTCATCTTTTATTTTCATATTGTTTGTTAACACGTTTGGCTAAATCTCTAGTTCTAGGGTTGAGATGAAATTTATATAGATTGATAAGTGTGATCATGTTTTTTTCTCTTTCTCTTTGTGGTTAATGCCATGGTTATGTGGATTAAATGTACATTACGTAAATCACTCATGAATCAATAACTTTGATAGACTAACATTGATATCATCTTTTTAGTCTATGCTTAGGGAAGATTTAATTGAGGATTGTGTATATAATCACGATTCTATGATGCATATATAACATATAGTTTATGCATGTTAGGATAAAAATCATTGAATCAAATTATCTCGATCAATAAAAAGGAAGGGAATAAATATGATAATGCATTCTCAATTCTATATAAATGGATTCGAAACCCTAGATATATTTTAATTAGTAAGTTTTGTTCTTTCTCTTGTGCTTTATTGCTATGATTATGTAGACTGGATGTGTATTACATAGATTACTTATCATTTGATAAACTTTGATAGGCTAATATTAAATTTCTCTTTTTCGTCTATGCTTAGGGGAATGATTTGGGGATTATGTATATAATCTCAGATCTATCATACATAATTTGATTTATTTGATTCTATGTATCTTTATTCCTTACTTGGTATTCTATGATGCATAGCATATAGTATATGCTTATTAGATTAAAAATCATTTAATCAAATATTGACATCTAAAACAAGAAATAGAGTAAATTTACTTATGCATTCTCAATGTCACATAAATGGATTCGAAATCCTAAGTTTTAATTAATTTGATTGTATCTTGATATTCTAGTTTTTTAACATCATCTCTTTCAAATTCTTTTCAATAATTAATAATAACTCTTTTCTCTATGGAATCGACCCATATTCGTTTACGTACTACAATGGACGTTGTGCATTTGTGGTTAAGTAAAATACACTCATCACTCCGCTGCCACTCCTTTTCTGTATTTTTTTTGTTTTTTTTGTCGTCTTTTCATTTCTTTCTTTTTTTTGTGTATGTCATTTTTTTTCCTACAAAGACTATTGATGTTTCTTATTGTCTTCTTTTCTGACAAAGAATTTTTATTCTACAAAAAAAAATTTGTCATTTCTGTGTATGTCATTTTTCTATGATAGTCATTTTTGTGTTTGCCATATTGATTTTTTCTTCTATACTTTGAGGACAATCTATTATAGTGTAGCGTGTCTGTCTATATTGAGGACAATCTAGGACACCAAATATTTTTCCGTAGTGTTAATGCTAATTCAAAAAAGATTATCTATGTTAATGCTTTTACGAATATGTCTATATTGTAGGGTATATGATTAACTGGATATTTTTATTAATATTTAGTTGTTAATCTTCTAAATTTGTATTTCCATTCCAATTCTATTCTTATGTACCAAATAGTGGAGTGGAATTGCCTGTAAATTCCACTCTACAATTCCATTACATACCAAACACAGGAATGGAATAAACCTATTTTATTCCAATCCATTCCAAATTCCATTTAAGAGTTAGTTCCTTTCCTGTCTATTTTCATTCTAGTGTACAAAACAGAGCATTATAGCATGGAATTCCAATTACTTTTCTAATTTACTACTTTAATTTTAATATAATTTATATATGATAATTTTAATGTCTTTCTTAATGCCAAAGGGCATAAGGGGCGAGATTATTTTAATTACCCTCTACATTAACTAATATCATTTTTACAGTAAAAAAAATACGTTGATGTATCTTTATTCTTTACTCATATGACAGAAAGAATTTGCCTTTAATGATTTTTTTAGTTGAATAACTTAATGTAGATACTATAGATTTTTCCTTTTCTTTATTTTTTTTCTTACTTTCTTTATTCCTTGTTCTTTTTCTTCTCGGATCTTGTAAGTAGATCTGGTGCAAAATCTCATGACATACTACTCGTCCACTAAGACAACGTAGGGGTTTAAAGACTTGTTGTACATGCTAAGTATAATTGTAATTCCTGTGAAAGTGAGTTAGGATTTTCTTTTGTTAAATTAGAGTCAGTTTTGCTCGAGGAGTAGCAAAAGATAGATATAGGAATGTTTGATTAACTCATAATTCATACATATTTTATTCCTCAATTTATTGGTTAATGTATATAAATAATGCTATTTGAGATGTTTTGTGTAAATTTTACAAGAACCTGAGAACTTAGAAAGAATTTAGAAAAAGGAGGAGAAAAGAATAAATGTACCAAAAAAAAGAAATTTGCATTAAAATTATGGAGCTATGTCAAGGGTCAAATTCACATTTTTCACGTACTTCAATACTGGGAGAAATATGAACTAACGAATTAACCAAGCTAAATTAAATCTTGACTGATGTAGACGCTTCCCAGGCGCCAAAACATATTTTTGACTTAGTCTTTGATGGTTACGATTCTCAGTTATAAATATCTTTTATTAAAATTGAAATTCAAATTTGTACTCAGATTTATCTCTAACGTAAGGAAGCCTTTATAAGTCTATAAAAAGACTTCTTGTGTAGATTTATGAGATCATTTTCCTCCCTTTAAACTTAGACTTCTCCTTCATTATTGTGGAAGAACTTCAAGTGTGTTCCTTTTTTGTAATCTCAGGTTCTATCAATAATATTTTATTTTTCTCTAATTATGTCCTTTATTTCAATTCCTTTAGTTAAGATTTTCTTTTTTGTTATCTTCATGAGTAACTAAATTTCTAGATCTAGAATTGAGATGAAATTTATGTGAATTGAAATGTTATGATTAAGTACTTTTCTTTCTCTTATGCCCTATTACAATGATTATGTAGACCAGATTTATATTGCTGTAACCATGCCGGCGACAGCCTCGAGAACTTGGGCGCGGAAGGTTAAATACACGAGGGACGGCAAAGTCACGGCAAAATAATAAAAATAAATATGCAAAATGCAGAAGTCGCTACCTAGTCTATTAAAATGGAAGATGAGGAAAATCATATAAAACATGCAAATCATGCAACGGAAAAGCAGGTCAAAAACCAGAAATAGGTAAGGATTCCTGTTACGCACGAGGAAGGTATTAGGCACCCTCGTGCGCCCGATAAATCGGTCTTCTATTGGTTTCTCTTTTGCTTATGAAATATCAGCTTTTCAACCTTTGCAATACGCCCGAGGGCGATATGCCATGCCATGCTAATGTGTGTGGTGTCTAAAATACGGGTGCATGATGTGCTGGGGTGTGTCCTAATGCTCAGAAGTATCACTCGTATGTCGGATCAAGTGTCGATGCAAAGTCATTGCATGAATAAAATCAAAGATAAATCAATCTCAAGTGATTTTTCATCCTTGCTTTGCTATATGCCTAATGCTATCTAACATGCATAAAAATACTTAAAAGCAGAGCTATGCCTTCCTGATATATCAAGGAAGAAAATCAGGAAAAATCCAGAAGCAAATCATGTCGAGAAAGCATGCTAAAAACCATATGAAAACCTGTTGTGTGCTACTGAAAACAGGCTGATGCGCCTGTTTGGTGCGCCAGACTGGTGCTCCAGTCTGATGCGCCTGTTTGGTGCGCCAGACTGGTGCTCCAGTCTGGTGCACCACATATGTGCTCCTATGTGGGCTAGAGAGATGTGCCGAGGGAAAACAGAAACCTATGCAGTGCCAAGTCACATGAGAATGCATTCCAGAAAATCGTGCCATGTAAAATCCTTCGCAAAACTTGGAAAACATGCCTTAAAAGTGAAAGAAATGCAAGTGCAATGACCTGTGGACCTTGTGCTCAAGGGCTGGTAGCCTCACACAAGACCACACCTATTTATGCTAAAATGAAAGAAGCAAGACTCAGCCATGTCACTGGATCATGGGCTGATGCACAAGGCTTTCCATGTAGGAGTAGGGTGCAACCAGCCTACCATATTCTGACCAAGGACTGATTATCCAAAGGGAGAAAACAACTAGGAAACAATCTTGCTTTAAACTGAAAACATGCATGCTAAACCATGGAATATAAAAGAACAAGCAGTAAAAGAATCAGGCTCAAAATCATTCAGAAAACCATGCAAGTAGATATGCAAAAGTGAATGTTTTACTCTCTGACCAGTCTAGTGC
>JAMKQA010089930.1:0-12379 GCA_024699735.1 Posidonia australis
TGGCGCCGGCCACCCATCCCGTCGGACGAGATGGGGAGGCACGGGCCTCCATCAGTGGTGGCACGGGAGGGAGAAGAGGAAGAAGAAGAAGACAGAGAAGAGATGGTGGAAGGTAGGGCTCGCGGAAGAAGGAAAGAAAAGGAGGAAGAAAAGAAAAGAAAAAGAATGACACGCAAATCGAGACAGCTGTGCATCCTCAAACCAGACTCCAAATAGGTCCCAAATCACAACCTGATGCATAGAAAACCACCCACAACCGTACACAACCAAGAAACAACAGATTATCCATTAATAAACCATTAAACACAATATTACAAATAATACATGATTTATTATAAAAATGGATAATCAGGCCCTGATGTTACAGAAACAGCCTTGAAATGCAAACTTTTGTGGAAATTAATATCTGGGAACTATCAATTAAAATGGATTGAGTTGACTAAATCTAGATATGTTTCTTGTTATAAGTTGGGAACACTTTTAAACTCAACTACTGAGGTAGCGTTTGGTACGTTAGAATGGAGACTGGAATGGACTGGAATGGAATGAGAGAATTCCATTCCAATGTTTGGTACCAAAAAATCTTTGGAATAGGCATGAGAATGAAATTCCCTTGCGAATCAAATTCCCATTGAACATGGGAATTTCATTCCTTACCGAGAGGTAAGAAATTTGATTCCCATTCTATTGAGAATCATTCTAAAAATGTTGTGTACGTACCCTCCTTTACGGTCATTCCTCCTTCTCCGTAGTTATCCCTCCTCCTCTGTGGCGTGTTCCCGATGTCTGTCACCCTTAGTCCTGGAATGTAGGCCGAGCTAGGCCAACCCAGCCCAAAAAAGTAGGGCCCGCTTGGGCCTAGACTTCGCCGAGCCAGTCCACAGGCTGGACCCGGTCGAGCCAAGTCGAGCCTCTTTTAATAGACCATGGGCTCGATACAGCCCACGGCCTGTCGATGGGCCAGGTTGGGACGACCCGATCTATTGGGCCAAAATGTAAATTTTAAATCAAAATTTGTTAATAATAAAAAAATATTTTTAATACATTAAAAAAAATACATAAAAATAAAAAAAAACCAAAAAATACAAAATGTAAAAAATAAAATATTTTTACATCATTGCACAGTAACATTCTTGAGGAACTTTATAAATACTTTTTTTTTATTTCGAGCTCACGGGCCCAGCCTTTCTTTTTTCTTAAATTTCTAGACCAGCCCGGTCTGATTCGACCCGACCAAATTCTCATTTGCAGGCCAAAATGGACCTATTCTAAGGGCCTACGGGAGCTTAACACGTGGACTTTGCACAACCCACGGTGGGCCTGGCCTGGCCTGACCTGGTGCAGGGCTAGACGGGCCGAGGCCATGGTGGGCCGGACCGCCCATGGCCGGCCCGATCCGATTTCCATGTCTAGTCACCCTCCTCTTCCTTCGAGGTCATTCTTCCTCTACGGCCTTTTCTCTTCTGTAACCATCTCTTTTTTGTATTTTTTTGCTTTTTCGTCTTCTTTTCCTATTTTTTTTGTATATGTAATTTTTTTTATAAAGAATATTGATGTTTTTTATTGTCTTCTTTTCCTACAAAAAAAATTTATTCTACCAAGAATATTTTGTTAATGCTAATTTAGAAAAGATTATCTATGTTAAAACTTTTATGTGTATGTGTATATTGTAGTGTGTATGGAAAAAAAATATTTTAATTTCTTTTCCAAATTGACAGGATATTTTTGTTAATATGCAGTTGTTAATCTTCCAAATTTTATATTTCCATTTTGATTCTGTTCTTATGTATCAAATATTAGAAAGGAATTATTTGTCAATTCTATTCTGCAATTCCATTACATACCAAACACAGGAATGAAATAAATCTATTTCATTTCATTCCATTCCAAATTCCATTCCAGTGTTCATTCCATTCTTATCTATTTTCATTCCAATGTACCAAACGTAGTATAAGGGTTCACCTTTGTGGGCTGAACTCAAAAGTTATTTTCCTATTATGAGAACTTTTTCTAAAAACATGATCAGTAATGGGGAGGATACTATAATACTAGTTGCTAGAGTTATACACACTCGTTAATAATAAAAAAAGTAATGTTGAAAAAGCTTGGGCGAATTCCAATAATGACTTTGCAGGATTATTTAAGCATTCCTCTGAAATTTTGAATAATTTTGATAAGCTGCAACTTCAACTTGATTGCTTTTCAGAGATTATGAAAAATCTTTGTCTCAATAATGATAAGGATGTAGTGGTATGGTTGCGTAACTCACAGTTGATATACTCTGTTAAAAGTTGTTACGAAGCAATCAATGATGGAGGTACCAGATTTCCCTTCTTTAACCAAAATTGGAAATCTAAGATCCCATTGAAAATTAAGTTATTCTCTTGGTTGGTAATTTATAATAAAATATTATCTAGAGAAAATCTATCGAAAAAAGGCTAGATAGGTCAAGTTTCTTGTCGTCCTGTGGTAATGAATTGGAATGTTCTACTCACATTTTCTTAGCTTGCTCATTTGCAGTAAAAGTTTGGGAATTTTTTTCCTTGAATCTTGTGCTTTGCACATCCATCAACTTGATGGATATTTTTTCAATGGATTATCTAGCTAAGTATATTGAACTCCAGCCCTTTGTGAATTTATTAATCCCTGCAATACTGTAGTGTTTGTGGACTAAAAGAAATAATAGAGTTTTTAGAAATGTTTTTAGATTGACTCTGGATATTATCTTCAATTTCACTTCTCTGATGGGATTTTGGGGTGAGCTTTGTATTTCATGTGGAAATCAAGATGATTTCTCACAGGTTTTGGTCAAAATGCATGAGGACTAGAGTCAAGCTTGGGTACAGGCGGTCCATGATCAGGCAGCTCAGTCTATTGCATCAATGGCTGGAATATTGGGCCTGACACCTCCTACCGCTTCCAACCCTGGTCCTGTTGATTAGTAACTTTTTAAGGGAGCAGTGATTTTTTGAAAGATAGTTAGCCTTTTGTCATTTTGGACATTACGATGAGTCTGTAATATTTTGTTTAACTAGTGGGTGATTTTGAACTTGCTACTATACTTTGTTTTCTATTTTACCTAGTGGTGGTTTCTAAATTTAGTAATATATCAATTGATTTCGAAAAAAAAACATGACGATGAAAGTTGAGCGATCATTCATATGGTTTATCCAGGTTCGTCAGCATATAACCCTCTCCATTACGAGTTGAAACTTTTTAACCATACTAGATTAATTTACCTCAAATGCTCTTGTACAATCACAACATCTTAATTAGAGCTAGCGAACTAATCATGATAATCTGGTATTGTATATGTCTGATATAATACCTAAGGAAAAAAGATCAACTATCTTGCCATTCTTAATTAGCCTGTTGCACATGTATATATAGGATAGATGAGAACAGTGTTTATGTTCGTGTATAGGTACGTCGGTGTAACATATGCCAATCTAATGCTAAGTTATTCGGTGGGTTGGATACTTACAGAATTTCTAATAATAGGACCGATCATTTTGTAATACATGTGCACATGCAAATTGTTGATTATCTTGCAACTACTCACAATTGGTGGTGCATGTGACATTTTGTAATTTTTTGGAATCACAGAAATTGTACAAGTCAGACTCCTAGATCAATTTTGTGGCTAGTGATATATGCTAAAAGCATGTAATTTTGCTCAAGAAGTCAAGATTTTCCACGAAATATGAACCAAGGGCACCAGTAGGATAATTTCCATCCTTGTTTGTATATATATTTCTTGAAGTCAACCTCTATATATCTAGCCAGAATATCTTTCAAGTTATATATGATGGCAAGGATAACTGTCAGACTAAAATCCTTGGCTGTGTTTGTTTGCAACTCCAGCCACTCCAACTCCCACACAGAGTAGCTTCTCCAAACAAACAGGAGCACTCCCATCAGAAAAAAGTAGCTGAATAACACTCCAATCACTACTCACAAAGAAGGATTTTTGGAGTGGTTGTAAATAATTGTCAAAATGGAGCAGCTACAGTAATCATTCTTTTTTGGCGTAGTCCAATTAGAACTGCAAACAAAAGTAGCCCTTGTCTGTATATTTGTTGAAGTCCACCTTTAATGTAGAACAATTTTTGGTAAGTTATATGTGGATGGTACGTACACTCACTAGGTACCAAGAGACGATATGTTTTTTTTTTTTTGAAATTGATAGATATCATATTAATATATATCACTTGGCTACGAAAGCCACCACTAAGTGATTTAATGTACCAAAATTATACAATCTGGATTGATAGTTTAAAACAAAAACAGCTAAACGAAGTCCAAAATTTACAGGCCAACTAGAATCAGATACACCTGCCAAAAATTACAAAAGTTTCTAAATTCCATTCCCTTCCTTAGGCTGAAAAGGGTCATAAGGAGTATCCTCAACCGCAGATACAATAGTAGCCACTGGAGTGTCAGAGCGAGGCACAGAAAGGCCAATGGAAGAGGCAATAGACTGGGCCGTTATATTTTCCCAATCTAGATCCCATGCTTGCTTCATATTAACCAAAGCTTGGGAGAAATCCTCACCATTGTTACCTGAAAAGGAATTTACTCCACAAAATTTAATTAGTGAAATAATATTAGAAATGATATACTCAACAGATTTAAATTTCAATCTAAAAACTCTATTATTTCTTTCCTTCCAGAGAATCTAAAAAATTAATATTGGTTATCCATTCAATATCTATATTTATGTCCATTTTTCAGCAGATAAGATACAAATATGATATTTTAATTTTCAATAGATACAGAGATACTAGGTGGATATGGATGTAGATGCAGATGTAGATGTAGATGTAGATATGATGTTTGGATTTTAAATGGATACAACTATGGATGTGTTATTTTGATTTTGAATGGATACTGATAAAAAAAATCCGTATATATATATTCATATTTATTTTCTTTAGTTATGTAATACATAACTTATAAGTGACAAGAATCTTGCAGAAAGGTTCCTAATATTATTAAAATTTACTTTTCACATCTTCAATTATTTAAAAATTACAATAAAATATGCTATATTACAAAATATTATTTTTCATAGTTCTTAAATTGTTATCACAATTAAGTCTCAAAATTTACCAAAACTTACTCTCTAGTCCTTAAACTGTTCAAAAACTTATAGTTAGATCACCAAAATATTATCAAAAGGTCATTAGAATTTTTTAAACTTAAGTCTATTTCTATAAAACCTAAAAAATTACATAAAAGCCCATCAAATTATTGAAATTTAGCGCCATAACTTGCTCATATTATAGAAAACTCCCAACTCAAAATGGAATACCAAAGACACACAAACAAAATTTCATCTCTTTGAAAATGAATTTAATCCTAAAGCATATAAAACTTACTAGTTACGTCAAGAAGTCCGTAGCCTAGACTTGAAATCTAATTTATGCATGGAACAGAATCACTATCTTAAACTATAAAACCGGTCCCTCCAGTAGGACAGTGAAGTCAAAAACTCAAGCAGATTTCTACAGGAACAACCTTCTTAACTTATAACAGCACAAGTCCATACCATTTTTTTTGCTGATCAATGCTTTAATTTGCTTTGCTTCCATTTTGGTCGTAATATGGCAGGTGACGAGTCTGTTGTCGATTTTGGGTCCGTATTCACGTTCTCAAACAGAATATCTTGCGTCATGCCGATGGTACATGATCTTGGTAATATTTAACTTCTCATTGCACTGTGTGGGACAATCCACATGCAACGAAGATTCCAAGAACCGAAGAATCCTAAGGATAGGTCCTTCAGTTTCTGGGAGACGCAGTTGCCTTTCTTAATGCGATGAGCTGTCTGGATCTTTGTCTTATTCTTTGAAAATCTAGATTCCCTTCTGCGTTCTAGATGGTAGTTGCTTTGTAAAAATTGTTTTCTCTGGTTTGAAATCTAACGTTGGATCCAGCTTAATTAATATCACCCTTAATTCTCACTGACATGCAGGCGAAGTCACGTCGGTTTCTAAATTAATTATGAATTCATTGGTCCGTCCAGGTCCCTCAGCTTCGTTGGAATTTGCTGGCGTTTTTCGCATAATCGAAGGAATATGTCAGGCGTTATTTAAGTTGTAAAGTAGATAATGGGAGACGTCTATACCATCCTCATCTTTTTTCTGATAATTACATATTCTATTAATAGAAAATTACGTAAATTATCATCAACTACTGTATTGAAGGACATATCCATTTAGCGAGAGTATTTTGGAGAAATAACCTTGAAGAATTAGGTGTCAAAATTCAATCCAAACGACAGACTACGCCATGTCCAACAATGACTTTCAAAATCTAGACATTGAACCTTCTTGAGTGTAAACATGTTGAAATATGGATAATTAATTCAAAATCAATTGATAATAAGTAAAAGGATTTACCGAAATATAGCCACAACTTCAATTGTCTTTTTTTAAAATATAAGATTATTCTAATATTCTTCGTCACTTGTGTTCTCTTTGAGGTCTAATTAGTGTTTCTTTTAGATATAAGTAGATGTGTGTATACTTTTGTCCATTGAAATCTTTTTAGGCTTTGATATCATGTTGAATTATGCATACGTAACTCAAAATTAATTGACAATAAATTGAACAATTCATCTATAGATAAGTACAAGTTTAATCCTTATTTTTTCTAATATGAGACTATTCCAACAATAAGCATAGAATCAAGATTCTGTGTTCTTTCCAAATAGAATTTTTACCATACAGGGCATAAGTTCCATGATTTGCCACACTAGAGTAACTGTAGATTTGCACAACCTAGATTTATCTCACTTGAGTAAAACGTCTAGTTCAGCCACCAATCAGGTAGGAATACGAAGTCTACGGTGGAGTGCGAGTGAAGCTGAGCCCTGACGAAATCCATGCAATGCTCACAAATCAGTGACGGAGAATGGAATTAAAGGATTCCAGTGGTGAATTACGATTTGAATGAGCATTACATGGCGCAGTAGCCTAAACATCATCATACAGGAGCTGTCAAGTTGAACAAATACCATTTCGTATCAAATTGATGTGCTCTCGTAAGACTTGGTATAATTCTCGTATCACAATAGCACATTCTCATATCATTCGTAAAACAAGAGATGATGCAAGGTAAATATCGCGGCAGTAGGTGACATAGCATCTAACCACATGCCACATCAGTACATTCAGATCTCACCTGATTAAACTGGATGTAAGACATCGACCTCGCACTGACAGTGGCCACTGGCCAGGGACAGGACACTAGTGGCATTGCACCATTTGTGGACTGTCCATGCTGTGCTGGAAGCCTGCCTGGCAATAAGTTTCATGGAAACGGAAGGAAGCCAACCACAACTGATCACAGCAAAGCACATGCTCTCTCCGATCTAACATGCAGAACCCTCCAAAACAGCTGCTATTCTCGCCAGCAACTCCTGCGTCCTCATTCTCCCATTGCCACCCTTTCCACAGGTGGTAAGGTGGCCCACACAGACACACATTCCCGTCCCTCCCCCGAACCCTAACCCCAACCCTAACCCTAACTCCAATGCATATGTAACATTCCTCCTCCTCCTCCTCCTCCTCCTCCTCCTCCTCCTCCCTCTCTATAAATACCCACCAACTCTCCACTATCAACACCACCCAAGACCTTACAGCAACAGCAGTAGCAGCAACCATGGCCTCGAAGTTCTCCACCACAGTGGCGCTCTTCCTCGCCGTCAACCTCCTCTTCTTCACCCTCACCACTGCCAACTACTGCCCACCAAAGCACCCAAAGCCGAAGCCGAAGTACAAACCAAAGCCGACTCCAAAGCCCATAATGAAGCCACCTCCAATGCCCTACTACCCACCTAAAACAAAGCCACCTCCAATGCCCTACTACCCACCTTCGTACTACTGCAAGTGCCCGATCGACACCCTCAAGCTCGGCGTCTGCGCTAACGTGCTCAACGGCCTCCTCAGTGCCGTCGTCGGAGAGCCTTACACGGGGTCATGCTGCACCCTCCTCCACGGACTTGCCGACCTCGAGGCTGCCGTCTGCCTTTGCACTGCTATCAAGGCCAACATCTTGGGTATCAACCTCGATGTGCCAGTTTCTCTCAGCTTGCTTGTTAACCACTGCGGGCACATGATCCCAGAGGGTTTCGTCTGCCCTTGAGCTTGAAACTGCTGCTGCTGCTGCTGATGACGTTATCATATCTTACGGTTCTTCTTATGTGTGTTAGTTGTGTTGGTTTCGTTTGGTCGTCGTGTGATGTGTCAGGAGTGGGCAAACACAGCTCGTGAATAAGCAGGAGTGCTCAATGACGTACATGCCATATGATGTGACCGTTTATTATTTTGGGATGTTTCTCTTTCCACTCAACAAGAGTCCATAATCATGGATGAGTAGCAGGAGTAACTAGAGATTTGTTGGTATTTGTTGTGTAAAATCATTCTGCATATTTGTTGAATAAAAGTTCATTTTCTTTTAAGTGAATGAGTAGTTTATAATATCAATTTAGTGTATTTGTTAATGGTTGTTCTGCTTTTTTTGTATTTCTTGTCCAAGGAGTTTTTTTCTTCTGGTGTTGCAACAAGGTGGGGACTTTAAGTAGTATCTGAATACTGGAAAGTAAACCACAAGCAATATCTTTTTATTTTTACTTATCATTTCAGCTGTCGATTAATTTATATTATCTCCAAACCTTCACGAATAGGGCAGGTTCAGTTTTTTCAATACCAACCATTCAGTGATTTAAAATAGATCGATCTGATTCAAATCAATTTTGGAATTTCCCAAGAATATTGATTGAATAGGAGTTGGACATAATTTGTTTTTGTCTACCCATACCTATGATTAAGGTAGTATTTGGAAATGCTTTTCATCCACCGGTTTGTTGGATAAGTTAGCTTTAGCTTAAGTTATCCTATTTGTGACTTTTTTGGATGACATCAAAAGTTTTTTTGGTTTGTATATGTATAAGCACTTATTTACTAAACAAAAGGACTAGATTGTCCTGTTGAAAAATCGATACCCCCTCTCCTTCTCTCCCCCTCTCCATTAAAAACCCTCAACCTGGCAATCCCAACTCCTACTCTCATCTAACGACGGCCTCTCTTTCTCTCGTTGTAATGACATCTCCATTGCAGCTGCCACCCAACTTCACCTCCAATTTCAGCCCTCACCTCACCAACGATCCCAAAGATATTGACATTCTCTGCCACCATTAGTGTCGACATAGGAGGTAGCAGCAAGAGCTGTTGTTGATGTTGCTATTGTTGCAATGATGGTAGGTGTTGAAGCAATGACTTTGTGTCCTCAACATCCAAGAACTCTAGATTGTCACGACAAAGGGGGATAGGTAAAAGCCATCATCGATGTTGACATCATTGTATCTATCGAGAACCCTATACCTTCTCTCGTGAGCTCCGACAAGCTCGCCTCTTCTTCATCACCTTTCTATCTCAACCATGGCTTGAGAAGAGAGAGGAGTGAAGGAGTTTAGAGTTTTTAGGTGCAATTAGCGTCGATGGGGAAAAAACGTAATTTTGTCTTGTTTTTTGGAAATAAAGAATAAGGTATAAGGGTAGCATTGGAAAATCAAGGTAAAATAAAAGGAAGCCTTTCCATAAGCCAGGAACCATCAACTTTTCAAAAAGTAGGGAAATGAACTAATAAATTGTTTCTAGCTTTTGTACATAAGTTGGCTTATGGAGGGTGTTTAGAACCACTTATTGTGGGAAAAGCACTTAACGATAAAAGCATCAAACAAAAAACATTGTCAAACACTACCTAAAATTTACATAGGATAATATGAAATATATATAACACATATTGTAGACGCCCGAGTTCCCAGCCAATGTTGACAGGTGGACCCGATAGAGAGTACAACTAGACGGCAGACTCGGTCCTACATCAATTCCCAAACCTAGCTCATAAACCCAAACCAACCCAAAACCTCTAAATTATCCTAAACCAAACCCCATTCACTAAGCCAAACTCCAAAGTCCAACCCATGTGCTCTGGCCTAATGGGATGCGTAGCCTACTAGCGCAGTCCAAGTGCCCGTCAGGCATGTCGGGGGACAAGTCAGTGTTGCTTGCACAGCGTTGCTCATACGAGGTACGAGGTCGTATAATGAAAGCTACTGGTCAGGCCTGATTGCCCTAGCCCTGTCACCAACCACCACACCTTGCGCTGCCCCTGTTGTCATGCAAGCCCTGTAACGGCATCAGCAAGCCACCTGCATCCTCCTGCCAACACGCCATTTCACTCCACCTACCACCCAAGGGACGACTACCAAAACCCCGAGCCTATCCCTGTGAGGGAGACACTTTAATTTCATGAGCAAGAGAGCCAGAGAATCCTGACCTTGTGCGAGAGAGAGAGAGAGAGTCGTGACCGAAGACCAAGGTAAAAAACCTGAACCCATCTCCCTAACCGCCAGTGGCCTTCCTTCCCTTGGCATCTAAGGAGTATCCTAGCCACCCTCCGAGCGCCCTCAGGACATTCCCAACCAGTCTCCAGCTACCGTAACCGTCGCCTGAGCACCTCGTAAGAATTCCAGCCATCGACCAACCAGAGGACATCTTGACTATCACAGGCATTCTTTTCACCCCATTTCTTTAAAGGGTGGTTTGGAGGTGTTAGTCTAGCTGTCCTATAGTGTTTTCTTGCTGCTTCCCTCATTGTTTCATTACATCACGCCCTCTCGTCCATCGATGAATGCCGAACACTGACATGAGGTCGTCCCAGCCATTAAGCGCATGACCTGGGCATCCCGATGGCACCCCATCCTTCTCCCTTCATTTCCCGTCATGGCTAAGTCATGCTCTAGGCCAAGGTTCCCTCATGGATGCCCACTGGAGCATAGCAGATGTTGACGTCGGCGATGGGGGTGGGGAAAAGACTCCAGTGTTTTCTCAGTGTTTTTTCCAACATATCCACCATGCCATGCCACCCCCTTAGATCCCTGAATGCCCATTTTGCTTTGTTAATGCATGCATAGCTCGGGGAGAGGCGATGAAGGAGGAAGGTCTGGCCTTAGTTCCAACTACGCGCCCTGATAGCGCATCCCACATGCGTGTAGTCATCAGGGCCCATGTGAGGCCAGACCTGACCAAGCCTTGACCACATGCCCTTCCATTTAGGTTCTTCTCGTGTGTTTGACTCCTTTAGCATGATTCTAGTTCATTACTTGCCCATATTCCTTGTTTTTGCTTGAGTTCTCTTTTATACAAGCGATTTTCTTTTGGATTTTAGACCATGCATGATCTCATTCTCGGCCCATGGTGTCTATCACCCTATTAGCTACAGTATCATGACCCTAGGTGGCTGGGATTGGCCATGATAGCAAGTGGCTAGGGCATGCCCGAGAGGCACGTTCTAGGTGCGCACGCATGTGGCGCGTCACACATGCACGTTTCCCTTAGGGATCGAGCCTAGTACAACTTAACCTTTGACCCCACCATGCTTTCTTCCCTTGCATCGTTTTACGCTTCTAGTTTGATTACGCTTTTGTTTTGACATGATGCTATCCTTCTAATCACCTTGTTTTAATTCTCATGCATCATCCACATAGCCACACATCAACTAGCATTCAAGTGCCTACATAACCATGCATGCGAGCCATAATTTAGAGAAAGACCGACTCGTTGTGCATGCAAGGGTGCCTAACACCTTCCCCACACGTAACAGGAGTCCTTACCCTTTCTCAGTTTCGTAATGATCCATGTGTCGCATCCATTTGGCATGAGTCATTTTTTAATTAGCATTTAATTTTGAGTTTTGATTTTCGATACGGTTTTCTTCGTCTTCCAGTTTTAAAATAGACTAGGTGGCGACTCCATGTTTTATCTTTATTTTGCTTCTTATCGGTGTTTTCGAGTCGTTTTCCCGTTCTCAGATTCACCATGGCCCTATCGGTCCCCTTGCGGTCGCGATCGCATCGAAGCTGGGTTCCCCCCGCCGACATGGTCACACATGCATTGGTGAAAAAAATACTAAGAACTATTATTCAACATTTTTTTTTTCTTGTCAAGTTGTTTTTATCAAAAAAATAAAGAAATCAAATTGGAATGACACGTTTTTTTCTTCTGAAAATAAGATCAAAATTGTTACTACAAAAACCAAGAGCTATCACACCAAACTTTGATGAAATTTTACTATAGTGATAAATTAGATTATTGTATTAGATGACAGTCTTTCCCAATTAAACATCACCTGCACTATTCACAGGGATAAAAAGAGAAGCACTTCATCATTGGTGTCCCCCATGTAAAGACAACACGACACTCAATCTAACACAATTCAATAGATGATTAGCTACCTACATTTTTTTAGTAAAAAATTTATATACATATACACACACACACACACACACACACACACACACACACACACA
>JAMKQA010089931.1:0-16156 GCA_024699735.1 Posidonia australis
TGAAAATATTACATGTTTTACCCTGAACATTTAAAGTAATGTTTTCTGAGTTTAAAACTTTAATAAAAGCCCTTAGAGTCTTTGAAACATATTTTCTTGCAGACATTTTGCTAAAAGGACCCTGAGCTTTCTCAAAATTATTCTGGCAGTTCATTTTTACAGTAAAAAATTGCATATAAGCCCTTGTACTTTCAAAAATGTTTCTAAAAACTTTATTTTGCTGGTTTAATTGCATTTAAGCCCTTGCATATTTCAAAAACTCTCTGGATAGTTGTTTTTGTTGGTGAACTTGCATTTTAGCAGTCATACTTCTCTGAAACTTTTCTAGAAGCATGTTTTCACTGGGAAAATTGCATTTAGTCCCCGGTCTTTTACAAAAAACTTCTAGAAGACTTATTTTGCTATGACAATTGTAAAAAACTCCCTGACTTTGTTTTTAAAACATTCTAGAAGCTTGTTTTCTTGGTTTAATTGCACATTAACCCTCTATTTTACTAAATTTCTTCTGGATGCTCTGTTTGCTGGGTTATTTGTAGTTTAGCCCCTGTGCTTCATTTATTTTACTCTGATTGCCTGTTTTCAAGGGTAAAATGACCATTATGCCCCTGAAGCTTCTTGGATCATTTCTGAGCCATTTTATTGCATTTTTACCCTGATTTTATGCTGAATTGATTTGCATTGCATGCATTAGTGGGTAAATTGCATTTTAGCCCCTAGAGAACTTCATTTTTACTAGAGATGCACATTTGACCGTAGATTTCTTCATACATGCATGGAATGTGTTTTCCTATGTGTTTTCTTGCTGATTTAGGCTTCTGAATGTCAATTTTCCTTAGATTTGGGCTTTTTGCACAAAAGCCCCTAGACTTCTTCAGATTTACACTCACACTTGCATTTTGCATACTTTTCACATCTTTTTGTACTATTTTTTCCGTCTTTTCTTCCTTGCTTGGTGCACACTTTCTAGCTATGTTCTGAGCTTAGTCTTTTCCTCGTTTTCTGGGTTTTCCTTAGTTTTCCACGGTTTTCACTTGTTTTGGTTTTCCATCACTCGAGGGCGTACTGTAAAAGGCTTACAAAGCCGACATGGTCCCGAAACAAGGATTATTTTCCCCTTTTTTAATTTTCTCGGATTTATCCCCAATTTTCGCTGTTTTGCGAGACGCTTTCTGAGAATTTCACGATTTTCCTCATCGCCCGAGGGCGTACAGTAAAGCGGCATTAACAATGCCTACATTTGACCCTTGGATTAACTTTTTCCTTTGATTTCACTTCTCCTTGATTTGACATGTTTTCAGTCATCTCCATGCATGAGCATATAGAATAAGCAAGCATACATTCATCAGACCATTGACAGTAGGAAACCTAGAAAAACCAAGTTTTCTCGGGCGCATGGGGGTGCCTAACCCCTTCCCTATGTGTAACCAGAATCCTTACCCTTTCTCTGGCACGCATTCATCTTGCATTATCCATTAGGCACGGATCACACATGCATCTTTGCATCTTGTTTGCTTTCTGCCTTTTTGTGGTTGTTTTGGTTTTCCTCGTCTTTCCATTAAAAGACTAGGTGGCGACTCCTTTCCTTATCCTTTTGTCTTCCGTTTGGTGTTTCTAGATCTTGTCTCTTCCTCCGGATTCACCATTTTTGCCATGACCATCTCAGATCTTCCTGTGTGTTTCCACACACCGGAGTAGGTTGGAGAACCGCGCCTAGGGGTTCCACCGGCATGGTCACATATAGTAAAGTGGCATTTTTAATACCTACATTGTCCCTCGGATTTTGTTCTTTATCATTTTTTCTTTAAGTCATTTCTTCTCTTTAATGTCATGTTTTTGCATTCATTTTAGGCATTTGCATTAAGAGTAGACAAGCATACACACACTACATCATTAGTAAGCAGGAAACCTAGAAAGACCGAGTTTATCGGGCGCATGGGGGTGCCGAATACCTTCCCCATGCATAACAAGAATCCTTACCCTTTCTTTGGCACGCAATGGCCTAGTGTTGCATCCATTAGGCATGGAGCATACACGCATTCATTTGCATCATTTTCTTGCATTCATATGCATCTTGGCTTTCCTCGTCTTTCCATTAAAAGACTAGGTGGCGACTCCTTTTCCTTATCCTTTTCTAATCTTTCTTTGGTGTTTCTGAGTCTAGTCTCCTTCTTCGGATTCACCATCTTCGCTGTAACCATATCTGGATTCCTAGAGTGTTTCCACGCACCTTAGAGTCATGCAGGGTTCCATCGGCATGCTCACAAGAACTAGCGACTCCATTAGGGATAACCATATTCTAGCTTTTGTTTTGGTTTTCTTACTTGCTTGTCATTTATCTGTACACTTTGTGTTTGTTTGCTTGTTTGTACATATTCGATAGTACATGCCTTTTTGTGTCTTTTTGCACTATTGCTATGCCACCACACATGCACATGACTTAATTCATGCCTTTTGATGCTTACTTTTCTTCACTTACCTGAGGCACTACACTAGCACATGCCATGCTCACGCCCTTTGCTTGTATATTGAGTGTTTGGATGCCATGATTGTGTGTTTTCTTCCATTTTTGGATTTGCCATGATTAGGAGAGTAGAGACATGTTTTCCTTCCTTCTTGGTTAAAATAAAATACACAATCTCAGACAAACAAATAATAAGGCATACTAGAGACAAATGGTCACAAATCCCCCCGGTTTAATAAAACACAAGCAAAAGATACCAAGCATATGTGCATGAATGATCATTTTAGAAAGCATGCATCTTCTCCTCTGAGTCCACCCACAGTTTGCGAAGGACAACTCTAGTAGCCCATTCTATAGCTTTGGCGTAGGGCATGTTGCTAGTTTGTCCCCTTTGTATGGGGTTGTGTCGGTGTTAGTAGAGGGTATAGTTCTTTGCTACTACAGGAGTCGAGGCTACCAACACACCACTCGTTCACTACTTATGCTTTGGCTAGGATTTAGAACAAGAACCTTACTTTTCTAACCAGAGTCAAAGCCTAAACCCATGACTGCATCCCGTGTGGTCAACCCCATGTGGAACATGCATGGTGAGCGAGTTCACTTTAGGACATTCATCTGCATTGTGTGTCATTGCATGCCACTTTAATAACTCGCATTTGTCTTTGCGTCGTTGTTCAAGTTCTGATGTCTGTTTCTCTTGCCTGTTTATAACAAGTAGCTTGCTGTAAGGTCCTCAACTAGGAGCTCGGGTGTCTCCGTTGCGGGCGGCCTCCCGTGGTTGTTTTCTCTTGCCATTTCCTAAGTTATTGGTCACTTTTGGCAATAGTTCGTCTTAGCTCTTATGCATTTGTATTTACTGTAGCACCATTCATATTCGCTCACGATCAGCCATGGCCCAACTGACTAGCGAGTCCCTTGTTGTTGTTTTGGAGGAAATCCCAGATTCAGTTGCTCCATCTTTCACTTCTTTTGATTTTACTTCCCTCCATGCATTCCGTTATAGGTTTCACAGGGACTATGAACCCACTCTAGGGCATTTGCAGGCACTCATCGTTTAGGAGCCTGTCATCGAATCCACTGCAGTGATCACCACACAGGTTTCAAAAGTTCCAGATGCACCTCTTTCCTCGGGATTTCTTGTTTCAGGAATTCAGTCGGCTGCGGCTACTTCTGCCATAGGGTCTGTTCCTCTCCCGCTCTTGCCTTCTAACCCATTTATCGGTGAGTCTTCTGCCATGCAACCATAGCATCTGATGGCTCTCGCAAAAAGGCTGCAGTGGATGGCTCTCTATCTTGGTCTTACCTCTACTCCATTTCCCTTGACCCTTAAGGTTCCGATGCAGACCAGCTTAGCATTGCAGGCTAATTCCATAACACTTTTGTCCATGCCATTGCCTCAGCTCTTCACTGCTCCAACGATGAGGGTGTCATCTTTGCCTCCTGCACTTTCACTGCACTATGCACAGCATGTGACTCAACCACCTGGTGGCCAATCGTTTAGGCTGGCTGAAGAGCAGTATGCCTCGAGCTTGTTGCCCAAAACTGTACCAGTGCAACAACTATTGCTCCCTCACTCTACATCTTACACAACACTGCATGCGAACCATTCATTCCCTTTGCACCAGATTTAGGCTCATCCATGCATGACATCATTACACTCATGACCTACGCACGGGTATGCTGGCCCTTACGCTTAGACACCAAGAGGCGTTATGGTGGATTCAAAGGAGCGCACACATGCGACCCATACAACATATGTGGCACCCGCATCAACTACTCCTGTATCGTCAACAGCAACTTCAAACGCCCTCCTGGCAAAGATCGACGATCGGGAAAGAGCACTTCGTCAAGTGCAAGGCGGGGAACACCAGTCCTACCACTTCTAGGACCTCTGCTATTTTCCAGTGGCGTCACTCTCCTTGAATTTCCACATCCCGAAATTTGAAAAATATAATAGTAGTGGCTGCCCAATATCCCATTTGAAGGCGTATTGCAGAGACCTCGCGTAGCTTCAGGGCTGTAGACACTCTAATTTTGCAGGTTGGCAAATAGTCTCTTCTGGAATGGACTTTTGGTTGGTGGGCTCTCAATTACTTTTCTCCAAGACCAACTAGACATCCAAACCTAATTTCATCCACAAAACCTAATCCAAAACCTTAAAACTAACCTAAACCTAATCCAAAACCCTAAATCTAATCCAAAGCCCTAAACCTAATTCAAAACTTAATCCAAAACCCTAAGACTAACCTAAGCCTAATCCAAAACCCTAAATCTAATCCAAATCCCTAAACCTAATTCAAAACCCTATGCCTAATCCAAATCCTAAACCCTAAATATAAACCCTAACAACCTACAACAACCTCTAACAACCCAAATCACTTTCTGCTCCAACATAACGACCTCTAACTACTTATAACTACTTCTAACAATTTATAACAAACCCTAACCACTTTCCACTCCAGCATAACAACCTAACCACCTAAAACAACTTCTAACAACCTATAACAACCCTAACCACTTCCCACTCCACCATAACAACCTCCAACTACCCATAACAACCCATAACAAACTACCTAGCCATTGCAAGCCTATAAATACATCCCATTTGCAAGAGAAAAGGAGGGTAAAAAAAGGAGAGAAAAAACTTGGAAAATTTGAGAGGAGAGGAACCAAAAGTTTTCTCTCAACCAAAGCAACCAGAGGAGTCTCAGATCAGAGAGGAAGCTCAAAGAGGAGAAGAATTCCAGGTTCAGACCAACTCCAATGAGCTCCGGTGAACTCTGGCGACCTCCATCACTACTAGCTCAGGTAAGCTCTTATCAGAGCTCAATTTCTCTTCAATTTAGTTCCCTAGGTCCTCCTCTACCTTCCCTAGTCGATTCCAGTAAGCTAGGAGGTTCCCATGGCTGCAATCAGGTAGAGTTTGGGTCGTCGGACACGATTTTTCCGGCGAGGGAGGTGGGGGCACGAATCCAGTGAATGACTCTTGCCCTGGCATGCTCCATCTGGTTAGGATAGACTCCCCCTTACTTATCCATCCCTCTGGACGCCATGAAATCCACACTGGATGTCTCCAGGATGAGCTCGTTGGATGCACTATCGCTGTCGCTAGAGAAGATGACCCCTGGATGGGGTTGACCAGGTGCCTTGTACCTCGCAGCGCCTCTCTGACCTTCGAAACATGTTCCCCGGCTCTCCCCCAACATATCGAAGCATCCAAGACCTCGATTCGAGCCTCGATCCTCCTCCATAGTCGTTGTCGCCAGAGTTGAACCAGAGCTTGATCGGGAGGAAGAGGAACGACACAGTTCTTGCCTCTGGATGGAGGAAAACCTTCCTTTCCACGCCTCAGCCTTCTTGGAGCCCAGAAATGCCATGCCACTGCCTCCAAGGACCTCTTCTTCTCCAACGCCGTCGCCAAAGTCGTGTCGATAGCGAAGGAGATAGGAGGAGGCCTCCGACCATCCAACGCCTCATCGAAGCTGTTGGATGTGTTCCTCTTCCCTCCTTCTTGCTTTCAGTGGGCTTGGATGCCAGATCAGGCATCGGAATGGCCTGGAAGGACATCTTAGATGGTCGTCAATGGCAGGGTTCCATCGTCGACGGCCGTCGCTCTTTTCTTAAAAAAAATAAAATAATGAAAGTTTCTTTTTAAAAAATTCTATATCTTTTCTTTTATTGCAATTAGATCCTTATTTCTTGCATTTAAGCCCCTACATGAGATTTTTAATCATTTTAATAATGATTTGTTTTGAAGAATTGCAGTGTGACCCCTAAACCTTTTTGTTAGTGTTTTCTAGGCTCTAATTTTTGACATAAACCCTCTAATTTACTTTTAATTCATCTTAATTCCATAATTTGCATAGAATACCCTAGATTTCATTGAAATTATTCTGAATGCATGATTTTCTGGCACTATTGCAAATTAAATCCTAGAGATTTAAATGTTTACTCAATTGTGTTCAGAATTGCATTTTAAACCCTAAACTTCACTGAATTCACACTAAATGCATGTTTTTTAGGGTAAATTTGCAGAACAGTCCCTGAAGTTTCATGTTTTCAAACATAAGTCTATTATCTTGCACATTTAACCCTGAATTTCTTCATAATTGCATTAAACACATGTTTTACTGACCAAATTGCAGATTGGACCATAGGAATCCTGATTTTGACCAAAAATGCACATGTTTGCACATTTAACCCCCAACTTCTTCAAAATTACATAAAATGTGTTTTCCTTAGCATTTTGATGATTTAGCCTTAGAATCTCAGTCTTTATTCAGGGTATGTGATTTTTTGCACAAACACCCCTAGAATTTTACATATTTCACACATGCTTTCTTTTTGAACATTTTACTACCCTTTCTCTTGCATGAACCCTCATGCCTTCATCCTTGCATCATGCACACATTTCCAACATATTTCAGATTCTATTTTCACATTATTTCCTAGATGTCTTTCGATTTTCACGATCTTGATTTAACTTGGATTTCCATTGGCCGAGGGCATACATTAACAGGCTTGATAATGCTAACATTTACCCGAATGAGGATTATTTTCTCCAATTTGATTTTCACGCATTTCTTTGAGTTTCCACTGATTTACGTGACGCTTTCTGAGTATTCCCAATTTTCACGATTTTCCTCATCACCTAAGGGCGTATAGTAAAGTAGCATTTTCAATGCCTAGATTGTCCCTTGGATTATCATTTTTTTTCTTTTTTATTCATTTCATTTATTTGATTTGGCATATTTTCACAGTCATTTTAGGCATGTGCATTTAGAGTAGACAAGTATACACACAACAGACCATTAGCAAGTAGGAAACCTAGAAAGACCGAGTTCCTCGGGTACATGGGGGGTGTCTAACCCCTTCCCGATGCGTAACAAGAATCCTTACCCTTTCTCTGACCCATATTGATTTGTGCACTACATCCTTTAGGCACGGAGCATATATATGTTTTCTTCGCCTTGATTTCTTTAGGTTTTCCTTTGTGTTGGGTTTTCCTCGTCTTTCCATTAAAAGACTAGGTGGCGACTCCTTTTCCTTATCCTTTTCTTATCTTTCCTTGGTGTTTTCGAGTCTAGTCTCCTTCTTCGGATTCACCATATTCGTCGTGACCGTATCGGAACTCCTCGTGTGCTTCCACACTCCTTGGACAGCCGTGTAGAGTTCCACTGGCATGGTCACAGGAACTGGCGACTCCGCTAGGGATAACCAAATTCTGGCTTTCATTTTGGTTTTCTCGCTTGTCTTTGGTCTATAGACTTTGTGTTTGCTTGTTCTTTTGTACATAGTTGACTGTACATACCTTTTACACCATTGCTATGCCACCACATATGCACATGACCTAATACATGCCTTTTGTCGTGATGCTTGCTTTTATTCACTTACTTGTGAGCACTACACTAGCACATGCCATGCTTATGCCTTTTGCTTGTTGGTTGAGCGATTGGATGCCATGATTGTGTGTTTTCTTCCCCTTTTTGTATTTGCCATGATTAGGAGAGTAGAGACGTGTTTGCCTCCCTATCTGGTTAAAATAAAACACACAAACTCAAACAAACAAATAATAAGGCATAACTAGGGATAAATGCTCACAATCCTCCTTGGCTTAATAAAACACAAGTAAAAGACACAAAAGCATATTGCATGAATGATCATTTTAGAAAGCATGCATCTTCTCCTTTGAGTCTACCTACAGTTTGCAAAGGACAATTCTAGTAGCCCGTTCTATAGCTTTAGTGTAGGGCGTGATGTTAGTTTGTCCCCCCTTATCTGGGGTCTTGTCGGTGTTTGTAGAAGGTACAGCTCCATGCTACTGCAGGAGACGAGGCCACCAACGCACCACCCATTCACTGCCTAAGCTTTGGCCAGGATTTAGAATGGGAACCTTACTTTTCTGACCAGAGTCAAAACCTAAAACACATGAGTGCATCCCGTGTGGTCAACCTCATATGTGACATGCATGGTGAGAGTGTGCACTTTAGGACATTCATCCGCATTGTGAGTCATTGCATACCACTTTAATAACTCGCATTTGTCTGTGCATCGTTGTTCAGGTTCTGATACTTGTTTCTTTTGCTTATTTTCTCAGGTAACTTGTTGCGAGGTCCTCAGCTAGGAGCTCGGGTGTCTCCGTTGCAGGCGGCCTCCCGTGGTTGTTTTCTCTTGCCTTTTGCGAGCTATTGGTCATTTTTGACAATAGTTCGTGTTAGAGCTCGTGCGTTTATCTTTTACCAAAACTCCATTCATTTTGCTTGCGGCTAGCCATGGCCCCATAGACCCACAAGCCTCTGGTTATTGTTTTGAAGGGGGTCCCACATTCAAATCCTCCTTCTCTCACTTTGACTGATTCTTCTTCCCTCTATGCGTCCCAATTTAAGAATCATGAAGGATCCCTATCTCCTTTTCTGGGATAGCGGCAGGCACAAGCCGATCTAAGGCCCGTCATCGAGTCGATTGTGGTGACTACCACGTGGATCCTAGAAGTTCTGTCAGGTACACCCTATCTATCGGGCCTTCCTGTTTTAGGAGTTCAGCCAGTTGCAGTTGCATCTATTTTAGGGGCCACTCTTGTTCCGCTCTTGCCTTCTGACCTATCTTTTCATGGGTCTTCGACCACACAGGCTCAATACTTGAGAGCTTTGACCTGGTGGTTTGAGCACATGGCCATTTCTGTTGATCTTGTTGAGAGTCCTCCTCTTTCGACTTCTGAGGTTCTAGTGCAGACCACTATAGCATTGCAAGCTCACCCCACTACATTATTGCCCATACCATCGCCCCAGCATCACACTGCTCCAGCAATAAAGGCATTATCTCTACCTCCTGCACCACAATTGCATTTGTCACAGCATGGATCACAGTCACTTAAGAACCAACCCTTTAGTTGTGTGAGAGTACGACATTTCTCGAGTCTGTCGCCCAAAGCCATACGGATGCCACAGTTGTTGCTCTCGCGCTCAACACCACACACAGCACAACATACTCACAGCCCACCTCAGCATTAGGTTCAGGTCCCAACACATAGGTCATCATTACCCATTATACACACACTTTCCACCGTCAAGCCAGCGCATCACGTCGCATCAGCTCGGCAAGGACAACAACCTAAGAAGAAATGAGGTTGTCGTGTTGAAAGCAACTACACTCCACTTGGTGAGGCATTGAGCACTGTTTTTCCTCAAGTTGTGTCGCTTCTGAGACTCCCGAATCCATGTCCCCCACCAACTCCACTTCCTCGGTGGTACGATGCGAGCGTATACTGTGATTATCATCGAGCCTTAGGACACTCGACTGATAATTGCCACACTCTGCGGGATGTCATTCAGACTTTGAATGATAGTGGGATTATTGTCGTTGGCAAGCAATATGCAACATGCACATCTAAGTTTGTACCCTCACCAGAATCTAGTTCTGCATGCATTACACACCCACACACTACTATTGAACCGATGCATTACGTTGTGCCAACTCAGCAAAGGCAGCATCAATGGCAAAGTCGACCTCGCCATAAGGGAAATGGTTACCCCCCACTCTGGGAGTCGTTGAGCGACATCTTTCCTAAAGTTGCATCATTCCTGCAACTACCGGAGATTCGTCTACCACCGGACCTGCTTCCCTAGTGGTATAAGACAAACTTTTTTTGCTAATTCCATCACACCTGTGGACATTTGACAAACAAGTGTTACACTCTTCGAAATGTTATCTAGGATTTGATTGACAATGGAGACATTGTCGTCAACCCACAGAATGTAGCACACACATACACCTGCACCGGCACTGGCACATGCACGTGCACACCCTAGAATAGCCGACCTTACCTTGTCTAAGCCGGCAAGCTTCAAAGATTCTTCCTCTTTCTCCTAGTTCTTTTCCAGGGAATTCATTGGGCCTCATCAGTCTAGTTTGCCCTCTTGTTTTCTCTCAGTTTCTGTCCAGCTACACTCACGTGTACCACTCTTGTTCTTGTTCCTCTACAGGGGGGCCTAACCAAAAATTTGCAAGTTTGCCATGCACCGATCTGACCCAGCACGTGCAAATACCCTAGATCTGGTAGGAGACAGCCGTCACAATAGATATCAACTCCAACAGAGATACAATCCTAATGTCACAAGCAGATTCAACATGCATAGTGATAGTCTCAGTTTCAATAATAGTTTTAATGGCTTCGATTACACTTGCCTTGATTCCGGTTTCTAGTGGCACTGCTAAGTGTTACTTTGAACCCCAGTGGCGTCAACAAAACGGCAACAACAAGGACTGAAGCTGTATCCTTTTTCTTTTTACATCACCATATATCAAAACACAAAAAAATAGGAAAAACACAAAAGTTTAAAAAAAAAAAAAAAAAAAAAACACAAAACAGGAAAACATTAAGAACAATAGAAAATAATAGTTTGCATGTCAATGACATTCTACCTGATGATGAAAATTGGAAAAGCTCGCCTATGTCAGAGTGGATTATCCCTCCTCAGTTGTCACTACTTAGACAACGAAGTTAGCAAGGGAGCAACCGAACACCAAAGCTGGACAAAATGTCCAAACTCCGCAAGGATCCTGCACCTCCAAGAGGGAGATAAAATGTTAGGGGTGACTGAGAGTGTGAGCCAAAAAAGAAAACATATATTCGCAAGGGCATAAAAGAATAGAGAGGATAGAAGGAGAAGACAGAAGTCAGCCCAAGATTGAGAGGCGTGCACTGTAGCTCTACCCTTACCATACCTTGGAAAGGAGTTGGAGTATACGCCTAGTAAAGTTACACCTTTGAGGGACTGACCCACCCTCTTGCAACAAAGGCCTCCAGAATAGACCGAGTGCTTATTACCTCCAAGTCAAGGTTAGGGTGAAACCACACGTCTATAAGAGAGTAACAGAAAAGTCAATGATATTAAAAAGAAAAGCAGGTGTAGGACCTTAAAGAGTTTGGCATGGAGCCAGGTCCATTTCACTACCTTACAGTGAGTTCGAGTGCCACCACTACCCAACAAGAGCCACCTATGACTTGCGAATATCTATAGTGTCAACTGAGTCGAAAGTGTCATCCTCCTTTAACAGGCATACAGGATTCCAACCTAACTAAGGGCAAACAAATAGTCGAACTAAGCAAGCAAGTGATCTAGATGATGAACTCAGTGAACAAGCAAAGCAATAAATGCAGATAACAGGCAACTAAAATCACACCAAATCAACAAGACATGCATTTTTGATCAAACTATAAGGTCACTCTTAAATAATTAAATTGCTCACAATAATAGAGTCAGCCACAATAATCATAATCGTCACAATTTTGTTTGGATGAGCCTTTTTGCTTCCATATGGTTTAGTTTAATAGGGTTTTTTCCAAGTACTTTTAGCCAAGGGCATTTCAACTGCTCAGTGGTTAAAGAGCATATGCAGCAAGAACACCAGTTAGTGTACAAGCTACACAGACTTGCAGAATCAACGGCATGACAATAATTCCTCTGCAACAGTTCAGGTGTAGTAAACATTATTTGGAGAATGCTTGAGGTTAACACAGCCAAGTACATGTTCGCAGCCAGAACACAATGACATAGTAAGCAGCAAAACAGAGAATAGCCAGCCTAAGATAGACTACGATTTATCACATTACATCCTACCATCGGAGTATAGCTCAGGACAGTGGATCAACATATATGCCTCCCATCAATAAACAAATGTGTCTCTAGCTTCAACCAAAATTAGCCTCGACCATTTCAGTGATTCAAAGTACGCCTACAGTAACAACCTAACCCTCAAGTCTTTACATCCTCGAGTGGTGCCCAACACTTCCTAGGGTAGCCTAACTCAATGCCAAAGGCATCTGTTTTGCCTTGGTATCTCCTGATCTGAGTTCTATTTTCATTGAGCATCATTCACCTTTTTATGCTAGAGGCATGGCAGCTGCTTTCTTGCTAGGCTCATACAATCTGCTACTTGGTTCATCAAGGGCAAGTCAGTTGTTCCTTGATCAGGACCCTCACATCAAAAGATTAGCGGGGACAACTGCATGACTATGGTCTCCATGCAGCAATCCAGAATCTTGTAAATACAATCAGGAGAATTTCATTTGGTAGCACGACCAAATATAGAGCTATCAAAACACCATGGTTGAGTAGAACACACCCTAGACATACTAGTCGAAGGCAGGTTGCAATCTCAATCAAAGGCCTTTATCAAGTTGCCACAATTCCTTCTGTCTTCCAAGTACAATACAGGAAAGTAGTTGGCTATACATACTTCCAGTCACTAGATGAATGCATCACTTGCTAATGACAGTCTCAATTACTCCAATGGTTCAAGGTGCATCTATAGTTATAGTCTGGCTTCCAAGACTTCATACCCTAAAGTGATGTCCAGCTAATTCGATACCAGGGGCATGTCAGTTGCTCTTAGGTCAAAAGTCACATATCAGGTGCTTGATAGAACACTAACATACAATGTAATTGAACCAGAGTCTTCAACCAAGGGCATGTCAGCTGCACTTTGATCGAAAGTCACATATCAGGCGCTTGATAGAACATCAACTTACTATCTAACTAAACTAGAGCCTTCGACTAGGGGCATGTAAGCTGCTTTGTGGAAAGGAGGACTGTTTTGAGAACGCTTGGTGCGAATTATCTTCCAAATGATGGTCAGGTGCACATTCTTATAAAGAAGTGACATTCATTACATAGTGGCTTTTACAAAGTGCCAACGACAGTAGGACACTGCAACGAATCAAGCATTAGATCTGGGGCATCGTTGGCATGTCACAAACACTCTGAATCCGCAATGGCATTGGGCATAGACAACAAATCCCCAGTTGTTTCAACTGATATCCCCCACGACAGCGACGATCCAAGGTGCACTAGTACTTGAATAAGATCCGCTTGGCAAATCCTTTTGGCTAAATAGTTGGTCAGGACCCTGGCATCCTTGTCTCCCTAATTCACGTCCGAGAGGATAGAGTTCAAAGACATTCTCCTTGACATCAGTCCAAGATGGATGAAGTCCTTTTCCTCTGGTCGGTAAGTCCAAAACTTACCATATTCCATCTAGTTAGTAAGTTAGAAACTTGCCATATTCTCCTCTGGTCGGTAAGTCTGAAACATGCTATCTCTTGGTCGGTAAGTCCTAAACTTGCCATATTCCTCTCCGGTCGGTAAGTCCGAAACTTGTCATCTCTTGGTCGGTAAGTCCTAAACTTGCCATATTCCCTTCTGGGTCGGTACGTCCTAAACTTGCCATCTCGTGGTCAGTAAGTCCTAAACTTGCCATATTCCCCTCCGATCGGTAAGTCCGAAACTTGCCATCTCTTGGTCTGTAAGTCCTAAACTTGCCATATTCTCTTCTTGATCGGTAAGTCCTAAACTTGCCATCTCCTAGTCGGTAAGTCTTAAACTTGCCATATTCCTTTCTTGGTCGGTAAGTCCTAAACTTGCTATCTCCTGGTCGTTAAGTCCTAAACTTGCCATATTCCCTTCTTGGTCAATAAGTCCTAAACTTGCCATCTCCTGGTCGGTAAGTCCTAACCTGGCCATATTCCCTTCTTCGTTTGTAAGTCCTAAACTTGCCATCTCCTGGTCGATAAGTCCTAAACTTGCCATATTCCCTTCTTGTGACATTTGGGCCTGATTATCCATTTTTAATTGTAATATTGTGTAAATGGTTTATTAATGGATAATCTATTGTTTCTTGGATGTGTGAGCTTGTGGTTGGCTTTTTGTGCACCTGCTTGTGATTTAGGACCAATGTGGAGTCCAATTTGAGGATGTACAGTTGCCTCGATTTACGTGCTTGTCTTTTCTTCTTTCCTCTCCTTCTTTTCCTCTCTCTCTTTCTCTCTCGCCCATGGGCCTTCATCCTCTTCTTCCCTTTTCTTCCCCACTCCCTCGACCCATGCCACCAGCGACACTAGCCTGTGTCATCCCGTCTCTTCAGATGGGATGGGTAGCCGGCATGATGCGAGAAGGAGAGGGAGATATAGAGGGAAGGAGGCTGAGGCAAGAACGAGGCGCCGAGTGAAGGAAAGGCGAAAGGGGTGAGTAGTGGAGCCGGAGGAGATGTGGAGCAGTGCGCAAGTAGGAGGTGGTGGTTCATTGGCGAAGGAGCTTCGCTGGGGTGCGAGGAGGGTCGCTGGAGTGCGGGAGGGTTGTTGGAAGGCTGAGCCAGGTACGCGACCCCTGTCCCTCCATATTTCTTTTGTTGTTTTGAGCGAGTGAGCTAAATGCATGAAATTAGTGTAAAATGCATGTAAAATCACAGAAAAATAGTAGGAATAATGGAAATGTGATAAATGACATGAATGTGTAGAGTTTATGCTAGGTTGTATGAATTTCGTGAGTTTTTGGTAGAAAATGCCATAAGTGGTTTAAGGTTTAACTCTGAGCATGTTCTCATTGGGAATTTATATCTTGATGTATGGTTAATGGATTGATGAATGGTTTGAGGGGTTTTGAAGTAGACTCAAAGGTCTACATCCCATGATTTACTTGCATTTTATAGTGTTTGTTTGGAGGGTCCACTGGAGGCTCCCAGTTCAGGCAAATGTGTAGCCTGAAATAGGGGAGGTGCCCTGGTTTCGGGCAATTTGGCATGCCGAACTGGGTTCAGCATACCAAATCTCTATCAGATTAAGCTAGAATACCTGGTTTCGGTAGGCTGAAATCATACGGTCGACCGAATCAGGGATTTTTGGTATACCAAAAATGTTCGGTATATTGAACCAGGGATTTTCGGTACACCGAACCTGAAATTCAATCTGTCGATTTTGCCCTGGCCCTGATATACACAAATGTGATTATAAAATGAAACGGAAAGGTTTTTGTTGTGCCGAGTGGTGAAGAGAAAACAAATACGAATGGATGGACGCCCACATCCCAAGCATCCAAACCCTCCCCCACAGATGAACCTCAGTGAAACCCTAGATCTGGAGAGAAGAGGGAGGAGTTCTCTCTATTCCTTGGGAGACAAAACTGGGTTACACGAATGCAAAAGAGGTTAAATAATCTATGCCTTAGCCTACTTAAATACTAGGGCACCTAAATGGTAAAATGACCAAACTAACCCTAAACAAACAACATAATTCAAGACATATTTACAACAATCTCCACCTTGTCTTGAATTACAAACTCCAAGAAAGAATCTTCAAAACAGACTCTTCAAAGCACGGCCGGTCTGGACCGGATGCACGCGCGCGGGCGGGTCTGCTGCACTGGAGGGCACGCGCGCTGGTCTGCGTGTTGGAGGGCACGCACGCTGGTCTGCGCGCTGGAGGGCACGCACACTGGTGGGCATGCGCGCTAGAGGGCACGCGCGCTGCTGGTCTGCTGGTGCACGAGCGGTCGCTGGTCTGCGCGCGGGCGTGCTGGGAAGCCTGGCGCGTGCTGCTCTGCGCGCGGGTTGTGCACGGGACGGGTGGCGCGCGCTGCTGCGCGCGGGCTGGTGGGAGGACTGGCGCGCTGGTGTGCGCGCGGGCTGGTGCACTTGGCCGTGCACGTTCCTCCACCCAAGTTCTAGGGTTTTCACCCTAGACAAAACACGTCCCCTTTCTTTCCCAAAACAAAAGCACAAAAAACACAAATCCCTTTTCTTCCCAAAACAAAAACACAAAACATACATCCCTTTTCTCCTTCACCTTCGAACCTAAAGCTCTGATACCACTTGTTGTGCCGAGTGGTGAAGAGAAAACAGAGAACACGAACGATGCTCACA
>JAMKQA010089932.1:0-17953 GCA_024699735.1 Posidonia australis
GCAAAATGGGGGCCAACCATGATATTATAAAAGTTCCTTGTCTTGTTTTGTGTTGAAAAATAATTTTTCTTTGTAACTTACATCCATCTTAGAAACGACATGTTTCCTTTGTATAAGATCATCAATAAAATAGTTTTGCCAAAGATAAGCAAAATGGGGGCCAACCATGATATTATAAAAGTTCCTTGTCTTGTTTTGTGTTGAAAAATAATTTTTCTTTGTAACTTACATCCATCTTAGAAACGATATGTTTCTTTTGTATTTGCAGCTAAGGAACCTATTATGGGCAACATCAAAACATGATCTCTATCTGATGCATAATTATTCAGTCATGCATTGGTCATCGGTTCTCAGGAGGAGCAAAGAAATGCTTAATGTTTCTGGACACATTTCACCTACTGTGGTGTGTATTTATGTTGTTTTGCTAATAAATTTTGTTCTGTAATGGTGTTTATTGACTTTGATTTTGCCTCTTTGAAGAAACCTCATGGATGCCAGATTCAACCTTTGTCAAAAGTTCTAGTCAGCACTATGTCTGTCAAGGAGAACTTAATGGTTGCAGGTGGTTTTCAAGGGGAGCTGATCTGCAAGGTGGTAGCCACTATCGCACAGCTTAGGTCCCGTAAATTTTTATTCTGTAATGTTACTGCCTTTTTGAGGCTGACACCGTTTCCCTTCTTATACAGCATTTGAACCGGCCTGGTGTTTCTTTCTGCTCAAAAATTACTAATGATGAGAATGCCATCACAAATACAGTGGATATCTACAGAAGTGCCACGTAAGAAACATTTCACATAATAACAGTACTTTATTACCTGCATTCTCCTAATGACTCTTATCTCCTGCAGTGGCTTAACTCGGTTGATGGCTGCAAATAATGATTGCCATGTGAGGGTGTATGACTGTGAGAATTTCACTTTACTCAACCAGTTTGTATTTTCTTGGTCTGTTAACGTGAGTACCATGTAGCATTTTACCGTACACTTTCTACTAATGATTCTGATTCCTTGCCAATGGTGACTGTTTTCACACGTCAGCTCTTACTAATTCTTTACTTGGACACTTCAGAATACATCAGTTAGTCCTGATGGGAAGATTCTTGCTGTGCTCGGTGATAGTGTAGATTCTTTGCTGGTGGATGTGCAGTCTGGAAAGGCAGGCATTCTCACCTCCGCTACTTTCAATTCGTGATGAAACATCCTGTTTTCTCAGTCTAATCCATCGTTGTTTATGAACCCTCCAGGCTATTGGACACCTTAAAGGCCACATAGACTATTCATTTTCATCAGCTTGGCACCCAAACGGTCAGGTATTGGCTACAGGAAACCAAGACACTACCTGCAGGCTTTGGGATGTGAGGAAACTCTTGGAATCCTTGGCTGTACTTAAGGGAAGGATGGCTGCAATTCGTGCCATGGAGTTCACAGCAGACGGAAAATACTTGGCAATGGCTGAGGCAGCAGACTTCGTTCATATATTTGACACACAAGCCGACTACTGCAAGGCCCAGGAAATTGACTTGTTTGGGGAGGTTGCTGGAATCAGTTTCAGCCCAGATACTGAGTCCCTCTTTGTAGGAGTTGCAGACCGGACATATGGAAGCGTGCTCGAGTTCAGCAGGAGGCGATTTAATCGCTACCTGGATTCGTATATGTGAACCAGTTGAGTGTTGATGTGAATGAGATGATTTGAGTGTCAACGGACTTGTTATCTGTATCAGCGTTTGGCCACAGTGATGTCTGGTAGTTTTGTTTTCAGTACAGGGCGTTTTGTATGTGCATGTTTGGTATCATATATTACTGAAGAAAAGGTAGTGAAATTGTTCATGGTGCTGCTGCTTATTATCTCTAGCAGAACTCAGTTTCTGTCGCTATACTACTACATAATTGAAGTTTGTTAACCCGGCCTTTTTTTCCGGATTAACCTAATACCGGATTGGGGCGCGGTGTTGTAAATTTGGTTGCACATGAGAGCCACTCCTGCTGTTGCACTTTATCAAACTCTCTGATTCTTGAATGTTGATATAATAAACAATAAAATGTGCCACAGGATGAATGGGGTAAGTTACAATCTTAGGTATAATAGATACAGGAGGCATTATATTAATAACAATATAAATTAGAGTTCATCAAGATGAGGCCACCTAAAATAAAGTTCAAGCAGTCAACCTCGACAAATTAAAGAGTCAACATTTATTTTATAGTTCGTTATTCATTATGGGGAGGAGACTAATCTATAGGTTCTCAAATGATTGCACGACAAGACGAACATGAAAAGGGTCTGCTTGTGCGGGGGATTTCGGTAGAATTGGGATCTCAGATTCAAAAAGCAGTATGAGAAATTGAGATTTTTTTTAGAAAGTAAGCAAATTTAATTTTCTTTTGACCTGATGTTTTCGTACTTGTTATGGAAATAAAGAAAATGTGAAATCTAGGTATTTGTCTTTTGTAAAGAAACTCAAAAACTCATATATTCTTAAGTAAAGCTTATCATACGTCATAGTTTGACAATTAAAGTTTATAGGCGTGGGAGAAGATCGATGGCGTGGAAGGACTTCACCGGTATATAAAACACCTCGTCGTCGTCAACCTAGACACCATTCTCCAGCACACTTGAACCCACAGAACAAACCCCTTCAAGACCTCGAGAAGCCTTGCCATTTTCCCCACATCCATAACTCCCTCTCCAACCAATTGTTTCATCCCTAGAAGTACCAGACCTCCGCTACCAGAGCGTCCACCAGAGCACCACCGCCAGCATGCTAGGAGACAGGCAATTCTTCCTCTTCTTGTTTGAATCATGTTCCTTTAGTACAGTAGGACCCTACCGAGTCTTCTGGTAGGATTTTGCGGGAATTAGCCCCCTATGCGTCGTCACCGTTCCCTTCGGTGGTGGATCTACTAGCTCTGAAGAGGCCAACGACTCTTGCGATGGGAAGAGGCCCCTGAGGCCTTTCCTCCCTCTTCCTCCTTCTCCCTGAGCTCCATCGCTCAGGAGCGGCCAGGGGAACGTTACTGTCACCCTTCTGCAACTTCAAGCTGCTGTCGTCGAACCCACTGAGTGGGTGGAGCGTTCCACCAACACCCCATCCATACCGTCGCCACCATAAGCCCCCCTACGGCCCTCTTGTCTCCGCTAGACAGCCTCCACCACTGCAATGCCATCCCCGACGTTGACAGGGTGTCTCGCCGGAACTCGCGACAAGGAGGCTGCCCCAGGCCATTCCAACATCGCCGTGCTGCCTCGGAGCCTCTCCAATCCTTGTCGCGCCGAGTCGCTGCTTCTAGACGTGCTACAGGTGGAGTCTCGTCGCTGGAGAAGAACGCCGGCAGGGGGAGCCAACGGCACGTTCCGACCGTCAAGGACCTGATTGGCATCGTTGGATCTTACCCCATCTCCTCCTCCAGCTTCTCTGCCACCCAGATCGACAGATCAGCTGCTGGGAGAGCTCGAATGAACCTTCTAGGCCGTTGCTGTCGACGATCTTCGAATTAAATTTTTATAGTTTTAAAACGTTGCAATTAGGTCCTAGGAATTTACTCTCTGGCCCTTTTTTTAATTAAAATTACATTTTCTTTGTTTCTCTGTAAATATTGCATGATTTACCCTATTTAATTTTAATTCCATTTCCAATCCTGTAAATGTTTGTTTTTTCACACTTAAGTCCCTAAGATCATGTTTTCTTTGCAATTAAGTCCTAAGGTTTTGCAATGAGCCCTTAGAGCTTTTTAAAATGAGTTTTTCCTGTGAGATTTGCATTCTGAACCTTAAAAGATTTTAAAATCACACTAACCATCATAAAAGTTGAATTTTCACCACATTTAAACCCAAGAACTTTGCATGAGGCTCCTGAATTCCTAAAATACAGTTATTGAGTGTAGGAAATTTGCATCCAGACCTTTAGACTAATTCCAAATTCATAATTTAGGGTTTTAATTGTTTTCACACCCATTTTCGACATTTTCCACTTCTTTCATTTATAATTCTACACTTAAATATAGTTTTCACTCAAAAATCATGTTTACATTGTAAATTGATCTTTAATTTCAAATTTTAGTCACATTTGCACTTTATGTGTGAATTTTGCATATCAAACCTTGAACTCTCAGGAAATTACCAAAGTGCAATTTTCACACATTTCAGTGCTACATTTTCTTTTAATCTATCATCTGCACATTAAGATAAGAGGCACTGAATACATTTTAATTAGGTTCCCCCTTCTTTTCATGAAATTTGCATTTTAGTCCCCGGTCTTAGTGCTTAACATGTTTACATCGTTTTCTCTTATTTAAAGCCTTGTCCCTTTCATGTTTCCTTGTAAATAACATTTTTCTAACATTTTTCATACATTTTGGCATAACTTAGACCATGCATCATGCACATGCACACATTTATCATATCTAGCCATAGAAATGATTAAATTGCCCCTATGCCACTAATTCATGCACATGCACGTTATGTTTTGCACTCAATCATGTATAATCTTTGTCTAAGTCATTCCTCAGCATCTTTTACCTATTTAGGTATACTTTCATGCCTTTTGTATAGTTTTCATTACATTTGCAGATCAGTCCATCCTTTTTGAGTAAGCCTGCATCCCATGTGTTTTTCTGTGGATTTTTTTCCAGCCCGTTTTTGGATTCCTTCGCTTGATATTTGTTTTGACTCCCGTTATTCCATACTTTTGGATTTTTTGGCTTGATTTGGATTTCATTGCCCGAGGGCATACACTAACTGACCTAAAGGCCCACATTGGCTCAATTACGGATTATTTTTCCTTTTGATTTTTATGACATTTTTTCATGATTCTGACGATTTGAGTTGATCTCACTTTTGATCCTTTTGATATCAGTATGGTTTTCCAAAACATTCTTTCCAAAAACACTGTCATTTTATGTGATTTTCTTCACATGTCACCATTTGCCTATTTTGCACAGACTTCTTTGCAATTTTTCCATCTTGATTTCTACGATGTTTTCTATGATTCTAATAATTTAAGTTGGTTGCAATTTTGATTCTCTTGAGGTCAGTATGATTTCTCGAGCCATTCTCACCAAAAACCTTATCATTTCATGTGATTTTCTTTGTCATGTCGTGTTTCGTGATTTCATCATTTCGTGTGGATTTCTTTGCAGTTTTTTCATTCCATCTTGCATATCTATCTAGTCTTGTCTTGACATTCATATTAGCATGATTAAAGTACAATCTATGCTTAGCAAGCATTTATTCAGCCTCCAGCAAGCAAATTGGACTAGAAAGATCAAGTTTCTCGGGTGTACGGGGGTGCCTTACACCTTCCTGTGCGTAATAGGAATCCTTACCCATCCTCTGGTTTGTAGACATCTGGCCTTTTCATTTGCATCACATGCATTCATCTTTTTGTTGTTTGTTTGTAGTTTTCCTCGTCTTTCCCTTAAAAGAGTAGGTAGCAACTCCAATTTTTCCATTTTATCCTATCTTACGCCTTCGCCATCCTAGCATGGCTGTGACCTCGTCCCTCTGGCATGACTCTGCGTCGGATTCCCGGGTGGGCATGGTCACAGAACTGGTGACTCCACTAGGGAGTACCAGATTCCGACTTTCAGGTTAGTCTTTTTTGCTTGCTTGACCTTTATTTCTGAGGCTTTGGCTTCACATGTTTGCTTATTTGCCTTGTTTGTGATTGTTTGCTTACTTAACGTGCCTTTCGCACTTTCTTTTACTCATTTGCTCTATCACTGCACTTGCATGCCACATGCTCTGCCTTGGATTTGGTGGATGTTTTCTTTTCACAATCATGATGCCACGACACTTGCACATACCATGATCATGCCTTTTGCTTGTTGTTTACTTGCTTGTTTACTTTACTTGTGTGTTTTCTTCCCCTTTCGCATTTGACATGACTGGGAGAGTAGAGACATGTTTGTTTCCCCTTTCTGGTTAAAAATAAAACAGACAAACTCAGAGATACAATTAATAAGGCAAAATTAGAGACCAATTTAAACTCTTCCCCCTTGGTTAATAAAATGCAAGTAAAAAACACAAAAGCATATTACATGATTGATCATATAGGGCATGCATCTTCTCTCCTGAGTCCACCTACAGTCTGCGAAGGACAATTCTAGTAGCCCGTTCTATTGCTTTGGCGTAGGGTGTGTTGCTAGTTTGTCCCCCCTTGTCAAGGGTCGTGTCGGTGTTAGTAGAGAGTACAACTCCATGCTATTGCAGGAGACGAGGCCACCAACGCACCACCCGTTCACTGCCTACGCTTCGGCCAAGATTTAGAGCAGGGACCTTTCTTTCTAGCCTAAGTCGGAGACTCATTTACCCATGTGTGATCCCTGAGTAGATGGCCTTTTAAGAAACACTTAGCTGGTGAGAGAGAGCATATTAGTTGCATTTATATGCATGCGTGCCATTCATGCTATCCTAATAACATTGCATCTGTCTCTTATTTTACTCATATCAGGTTTCCCTGATTCCTGTTTCTCTTGTCTAGGTTACTGTGCGAGTTCCTCTGGCAGAACTCGAGAGTCCTCGTTCTCTATTTCCCCTTTGGTGACAGATCTCGATCATCCACTTCCGAGCTACCCGTCGCTGTCGACAATAGCTCGTCCTAGGATCCACCCTTTGTCCTATCAACGCAGTCCGGTTCTCACTCGTTCCCATTCTACCATGGCCCAACATCTTGGTGAGCCTTTGACTTCTGCTACTCTAGAAGTGACTGCCTCCTTGGTCCCTCCTTTGACTCTGACTTCTTCCACCTCAATCACTCTTCTCGACAGCCGTTTCCTAATGATTGGGAATCCCATGGGTACCAGAAACTGGCAGGCTCATCCCACTGCGAGCCCATCATTAAGGCCATCGTTGTGACGGTTGTGGGCATTCTGAAGACCTCGCCTCTGACTTATCCCTTGGCTGGATCTATTATCTTTGGCACCTAGCTGCCTGCGGTGACATCTTTGATAGGATCTCTTCCTACTGGACAATCTGGAGTCCAACCTCTTCTTGTATCCTCTGAGCCTTTGACCTTGACCTCCGGTACTGCTACCGATGGGTCCTATGTCCTCCACTTTCGGTAATTTCTTGAGCTTGCTCAAAAACTTCAGGGCATGGGCTTTTGTATCGTTCCCGCTCCAACTGCTCCCCCTACAGGTCTAGAGGTCCCTCTGTTGCCTTCCCTTGCATGTCATAGTGCACCCACTACAATGTCTCAGCTCCTCGCGACCTCGGAGATGGTGGTACTGACTTCGCCTACAACACCCCCACTAGTCACAGCACAGCATGCCTCCTATGCACCTGGTGGCCAGCCTTTAAGCGTGGCAGGGGTACAGCACCCTTAAAGCTCATTCCCCAGATCTGTCCCAGGACCACAGTTGCACCCCACTCACACTACACCCCAACTAGTTCATCATACATCTCCTTCTATCTCCTTGCATCAGAATCAAGTTGCTGCATATACCCCACAACACTTTACACCAATGCACCAGTACTCCAGCCATCGTTCACTAACACCAGCAAATGCGATGGTGGATTTGGAGGAGCACCTCGGTGCGACCCATACGGTGTACGAAGGACTTGCCCCAGTTGCACCACTCTAAATGGTAGCGACCTCGGACACCCTCCACGTCAGGGTGGGTGATCTAGAAAAAGGACTTCAACATGTGCGGGGTGGAGACTGCTAGTCTTACCGATTCCAGGACCTCTGTTATTTCTCAAAGGCAACTCTCCCACCGAATTTCCATGTCTCGGATTTTGAGAAATACAATGGTAACGGCTGCCCTATCTCACACTTGAGGGCATACTGTGGAGATCTTGTGCAGTTGCAGGCTGACGAGAGGTTGTTAATCCAGCTCCTCTAGAAAAGTTTGACCGACCCCACACTGAAGTGGTTCACTTCCTTGGATATGGCTTAGATAAAGACTAGGAACGACCTCAGCCAGGCATTCTTGGAACAATACTCCTTTAATCTCGACTTAGTCCCTAAGTGCGAGGACCTTGCCGCTATTAAGCAGAAGTCCCAAGAGCCATTTGGGGAGTATGTCAGACGTTGGCGTGCTCGCGTCACAAGTTCGAGATAGACCCTCGGATGAGGAATCTATCGAGATGGTTATCTGTGGAGCACAGGCAGTTACTGGGGCTCTGCTTAGCGTACAGCCTATCACCACAATTGCATCGCTGATCCGAGCTGGAGCTCGCGTGAAAAGCTCGCTCCGTAGTGGCAATTTCCCCGCGCTCGCCGCATTCGCCAAGCAAGCCACATCTCCCGCATCCATCCCAGGAACAAGCAACAACAGCAACACCAAAAATGGTGCGAACAACTCCAACAAAAGGAGAGACCCTCCCTAGAACGCCGTTGCATACATCGAGTCCCCTGCAACGCTTGTCAACACAGGACTTCCAACTTAGCAGCAGTTAGTGTATGCACCCACTCTTAGGGCACCACGCACCCACTCTTAGGGCACCACACACCTCCCACATCACCACCACCGTTGAGCCGATATATCCTATCGTATTGGCAAGGCAAGGACTATACCAGGGACAGGCATGACCACGCTGCCTAGCACTCCAATTCATGCCTTTGGTCGAGCTCCTGAGCGTCGTCCTCCCGAAGGTACAGTTACTCTTGAAGTTTTCGAAGGTTCGCCCACCGCCGCATTTGTTGTTGGGGTAGTACAAAGCAGATCTATTCTACAACTTCCATCGCGTCGTGGGGCATGCGATAGATAGTTGTTTCTCGCTCTGGAGTGCCATTCAGGATTTGATTGACTGTGAGGTCATTATCATTCACACCCAATAGGCAGGGTTTACACCTACACCAGCACAAGCATCTGCATCCATCCCTATTCCTCCTAGCATTGTTAGCCAACCTCTCCTTTAGCATGGTCGTCCAAACGCACCAGGGACCTCTGGAATTTACGCCATCTTTCCTGCCCAGTTCCATGCTTCAGCGCTAGACCCTTCAGATCTGATCCATGATTCCTCTGTTCCATTCCCTTACACCTTGTATCACTCCTTCGTCTAGGGTTCAAGCTCTGCCGTGAACATGATCCAACTCACCACCTGCCCGAAGTATTCAACAACCTCGTCAGCACGACCACCCTCACAGTAACCCTATTAGCACAATCGCCCTCACCACCACACCAGTGACCCTACTAGCACAATCACCCTCACCAACCACACTAGTGACCCTACTAACACAACCTCCTCCATCCACAGCACCAGTCACCTTGCTAGCCCGTCCCATTGTGTAGTTTCCTTGGCCTGTGTCCCTACCAGTTCCATCAGCAACAAGCCTACCCCTTACTGGACCAGAATTGGTCGCCAGGACACCTGTGGTTGTTAGTTTGACTGAGATTCCCATCGTGTGCCCTATGACTATGCCGCAAAGATGTGTACGAAGGTCACGCGCTCAGGACGAATATATAGGGCCCCAACTCCTATGCCTAAGTCGATCCGATCTACTGTAGCTCCACCACAGCCAGAAAGTCAACCAGTGAAGCCTACCACCGATGAAACCTTGGCCAAGCCCTCTTCCACTACAGCCAAACCCATGGCCGACATCACTATTTAGCTCAAGAAGGTCAAGGTTGATATTTCCATCTTAGACTTGATCCACACCCCAAGTTATCTCCTTCACCTCCCAAGAGTTACCTCCGGCAGGGATCAATCACAACTAGCCCTGTTCATGACGGTATAGTTCAAGAACTTCCACATCCCCCTTTCCTTGGTCGATAATTGTGCAGGTGTGAACGTTTGCCCCTTGCACACAGCAAGCAAGCTTGAATTCAAGGTCGAGGATACTGTGCCAGAGGTGAAAGGGATGACATTGTTCGACAACACGCATCACGATGCGTTGGGCTTGATAGTAATCCCCCTCGTCATTGGCCCTGCTGAGTTTGACGTAGAATTTTACGTTGTGGACCTTGAACCCTCATACAAGCATCAAGTCCTCCCATCAACTCTCCATCGCAGGATCAAGTTCATCTAGGGCGATAACATTGTCACCGTCATGGCTGAAAACTTTGAGAAGGAGAAGGTTGATGCTGTCTCAACCCTATCCCACCAAACTGTCCACTTTGAATCCAAGCCTTCAAATGTTCTCTTCCGGGTTAATCGGTATGAGCCAGTTAATTTCATTCCTAAATGTGAGCATGGCAGCTACCCACCTATTCGTAGCAATCCTTCCAAGATGGTCGAGAATCTCTGTCGTCGATGGAGATATGAGAAAGGGGAGCCTCTCAAGAAGTATGGTAGGGGATCGTTGAGCCCTTTGCTGCCAAGGAACGGAGAAAGCAAGAAGGACTTGGTTATGAGCAGTCACCTTAGGAGGAGGTTTCCCAACGCTTATAAAACTCCTCTCCCACTCAATTCGTTAACGCAGGGACTCTCAATCCAAGTCAGGGTCCGAGCGCAGCAGCATTACAACAAGGCACTCTGTCAAGCACAATTGAGTGGGTAGGCATTGAGGATTGCTATTTCGAAGAATTTGCCACAGCAGTTTCTGTTCCGACCATAGTAGTTCCAGCTCCAACCACAACAGTTTCAGTTCCTACCACGGCAGTTTTTGTTCAGATCACAGTAGTTCCAGCCCCAACCGCGGTGTTTCCAGTCTCAACCACGGCAGAGGCAGTTCCCACCACAATAACTCCCATTCCTATCGCAACAATTTCAGTCCCGACCACAACAGTTCCAGTTCAACCATCGCATCAACATTGGTTCAAGTGCCAGCTACCCCACCAGGCAAGGCATCAGTCACAGTTGCGACAACTCCAGTTACCGCATCAGTCCCTGCATCAACCTCAGCAGTCACATCAGTTCCCATCACAGTTGCAGTCCCAAAGATGGCAGTTTCAACTTCAGTGCCAGCCATAGTTCTAATCAAGGAGCCTGCCCAGATTCAGCTGTCGGCGTGGACTATCGACCCTTACCCCAGCAATGACTAGGAGTTTGCATACTATGTGGATCTCGCCTCTGATGAAGATGAGGGAGCGATCGCAAAGGCGCAAATCGACAAGATGCTCCAGGACATGGAAGTTTTGTTTCAAGAGTAACTCACACCATGTTAGCAGAAGACGTCATAGAGGAAGTGAGGCTCCAAAAAGGCAAAGTAGCAATGATTGAAGTAGCCCTTCCCTCACCGCAGGAAACTCAGGACCATTCCATTATCATGATTCTGAAAGAAGAACAAGAGCCATCTTACTTTAGACCAGACGAGTAAATCACTCAGCAGCCGAGAGGCAGGTCTAGATGGTATCAACAGCCTAGGCCTCACCTCAAGCAAGGTGAGAGTAAAAAAAAAGACCCTGAGCTTACGCAGGCGGCATCACTCTCATCAATCAGCAGCAGGACAACTGCTAATCAACACCACCCCTTGTAAATAGTAGGAAAAACCTTAAAAAATTAATAATAAGTGAAGAAGTAGAATCAGAGAGGTAGGAAGAATTTGACCCAAAGGAAGATACAAAGAATGATGACACAGAGATCGCTCACCATTAATACAAGAATACGAGAGTCAGTGTAACTTTCTTTCTACGCCAAACTGGTCAAACGTTAGAGCAGATTTGCACTTTTGATACAGTGGACTCTACTTTTCTGAAGGAGATTTTGTCTGAGCTCATGGCCCATGAAGAGGAGGACAACACTGGTACACTTGAAGATGACGATGCGCCAATGGAATTTCCACACTATGATGATGACCCAGAAGGCTCAGATCTCCATGTGGATGAAGAAACCGAGCTAATAAACATCGAAACCACAGATGATGTCAAGGAATTGCGCATCAGTGCTAAACTCTCCCCCCAGGCTAAGACAAAATTCATCGCCCTCCTGAAGGAGTACATAGATGTCTTCTCCAGGAGTTATAGTGATATGGTCGGCCTAGACATAGAGGTAGCAGTGCATAATCTGCCATTGAAGCCAGATGTCAAGCCCATTAAGTAGAAGCCTAGAAGATGGCGACCCCAGTGGCTGCTCAAACTCAAAGAGGAGATCATGAAGCAGCACGAAGTGGATTTCCTCAAGGTCGTCCTCTATCCCGAATGGCTTGCAAATGTCATCCTAGTGCCGAAGAAAGATGGAAGGGTTTGCATGTACATCGATTATAGAGACCTCAACAAAGCGAGCCCCAAGGACGACTTCCCGCTACCCCACGTTGATGTTCTGTAGACAACACAACCGGCCATAAGATGCTATCATTCATAGTTGGATTCTCAGGCTATAATCAGATCAAAATGGCAGAAGAAGATATAGAAAAGACATCATTCATTACCTCGTGAGGAGTCTTCTGCTACAAGGTGATGCCATTTTGACTCAAGAATGCAGGGACTACATATCAGAGAGCTATGATATTACTATTCCACGACCTCATGCACCAAGAAGTCGAGGTCTATGTTGACGATATGGTAGCTAAGTCCAAAAAGCCTGAAGGCCATCTAGCCTGCCTGAGAAAGTTGTTCGACCATCTGCACAAGTACAAGCTTCGCCTCAACCCCAGTAAATGTGCCTTCGAGGTTTCATCCGACAAGCTTCCTGGCTACATCATTAGCCAAAAGAGAATTGAGGTCGATCCGACTAAGGCTCGAGCCATAATTGACATGCCTCCCCCCACCATAGAGAAAGAAGTTGGAGGATTGTTGGGACGTTTGTAGTATATCAACTAGTTCATTGCTCAGCTCACATCGATCTACGAACTGATCTTCAAGCTCCTAAGGAAGAATGCACAGATCTGTTCGAATGAGGAGTGCTGGCAGCGTTTGACAAGATCAAGCAATTATTGGCCAGACCTCCTATTTTGGTCCCACTACTGCTAGGACGGCCCCTACTTCTCTATCTATCAGTGACCCAACATTCCATGGGAGCAGCTTTGAGCCAGCATGATGAATCTGGTCATAAGGAGAGAACGATATATTATTTAAGTAAGAAGTTTAATGATTGCAAGGCCAGGTACACTATTATAGAGAAGATCTGCTTGTCTCTCGTCTAGGCAACCCAGCGCCTAAGACATTATATGATGGCGTACCCAGTCTTGCTTCTTTGTCGCCATGACCCTATGAAGTATTTGTTCCAGAAGCCGACACTCGTAGAGCGGTGCGTCAAGTGGCAGGTGTTGTTGTCTCAAGACGATATCACCTTTGTTACATAGAAATCCATAAAGGGACAAGTAGTGGTAGACCACTCGGCTAAGCTACCTTTACCAGAATACCAGCCCTTGCAGACTCAATTCCCAAATGAGGATGTGTTGTCTCCATGGATGATGATAACGAGCCAGAGGAGGCCGAGGAGAAGAGTCAGTGGTGCCTCTACTTTGACGGTGCAGTCAACAAAAGAGGAATGGATATAGGTGCCATACTAGTAACCCCCCAAGGACAGATGACCCCATACGCTAGAAAATTAAACTTCAAGTGCATGAATAACGAAGCCTAATATGAAGCGTGCATATTAGGACTTCAAATGGCATTGGAGCATGGTGTCCACAAGTAACACATACGTGGCAATGCCATGCTAGTCATCGTGCAGGTTAATGGTGATTGGAAAACTAAAGATCAAAAGCTCATCTAGTACCACGCCCATCTCTTGAAACTCATGGCAGAATTCCAAGAGGTTCACTTCTCTTTCATGAATAGAGCTCAGAATGCCTATGAAGACGCCTTGGCGACCTTAGCATCTTGGCTCTTAGTACCAAAAGACCGTGCAGTGGATGTATCAGTTACATGTGCAGAATAGCCGGCCCACTGTATGAATATAGAGGAAGTAGACACAGCAGAAGAGCTTCCATGGTACCACGATATCAAGGTCTTCCTAGAATCAGGGAATCTCCCAGCCAGCGCCTCGACCACAGACAAGAGAACCATGGTGCGACTAGCATCCAAGTACATATTGGGAGCAAGACACCTGTACAAAAGGTCCTACAATCAAACATTGTTACGCTGTGTAGACAAGAAGGAGGCCAACATTTTAATGCTCCAAATACATGTCGGAGTCTGTGGCCCGTATATGAATGGAGTGCTCCTGGCCAAGAAGATTATGCTATAGGGTTATTTTTGGTCAACCATGGAGGCAGATTGTTGTCAATTTGTGTGTAGATGCCATAATTGGCAAATACACGGGAACTTCATTCACCTGCCTCCACAATCGCTGCACAACATGTCCTCACCATGGCCCTTTTCCACCTGGGGAATAGATGTCATTGGAGCCATTCATCCCATAGCCTCTAACGGTCATTGCTACATCCTGGTAGCAATCGACTACTTCACAAAGTGGATGGAAGTGGCCTCCTACAAGACGGTTACTATGGCAACAACGGATAAATTCATTAGAAACAATATCATAGCTCGGTATGAGCTTCCGCACGCCATCATCTCTAACAATGGAAAGAACTTTATAGCCTAGAAGATCGGGGAATACCTACGTAATTTCAAGATCAAGCACCACAAGTCCTCTCCTTATTGGCTGCAGATGAATGGTGCCGTCGAGTCTGCCAATAAAAATGTCACCAAGGTCTCGAAGAAGATGGTAGAGACTCACAAAGACTGGCATGAGAAGCTCCCATATGCACTGTGGGCATACAGACCATCAGTTCGAACCTCAACAAGAGCAACTCCCTATTCCCTAGTGTATGGCATGGAGGTTGTCCTACCCATTGAAGTGGAGATTCCATCACTTAGGATCCTAAGAGAAACTGAACTCGGAGAGGCAGAATGGGTTGAAGACCATTGTGTCTAGCTAAACCTCATTGATGAGCACCGACTACAGGCCTTACACCATGCCCAATGCTACCAAAGGAGGATGGCGAGATCCTACCAGAAGAAAGTCCGACCTAGGAGCTTTACGATAGGTGACTTGGTCTTGTGAGCGATCCATCTCCCTGACACTCGCAGTAAATTCAGACCCAACTGGTGCGACCCCTATATCGTCAAACAAGTATTCTCTAGGGGAGCTGTAATCCTCAAGGACATGGACCACATTAAGCAATCGGAGCCAATCAACTCATGCTACCTAAAGAAGTATTACCAGTGACATGGAGTCGTATCCTTGCCTCACAAAGCTCTTCTACTGCACTTTCACATGCATCATTTTCTCTATTCACGCATTTTGCATCATTCCACACTCATGTTTTTTTTCTTTCTTTGCACTTGTTCTGCACGCATTGCATCCCAACACAAAAGCATCAAAAAGAAAAAAAAAATCCATGCATGCATGCATTAATAAGAGCACTAGTAACATCTGCATAAGCATTTGGCCTGGTGATGAAAATCGGATAGCTTACCTATTGGGAAAGGAGATCTATTCCTCCTTAGTCAATACTACAAAGACATCCTAGCAAGTGAGGGAGCCACCGCTCATTGGGAACAAGGCGACAAATCCAAACGCCCCAAAAGGCCTATGCCACTAAAAGGAGTTAAAATGTTAGGATGTGAGTGAGTGTGTGAGTAAGAAAATAATTTCATGGACAAGGGCACTAAAAGAAATAAGGAGATAGAAGGTGCAGACAGAAGTTAGCCCTAAGAGGAAGAGGTGTGTGGAGTAACTCTACCCCTATAACATACCTTGGAGAGGAGTCAAAGCATGTACCTAAAAAGGGTCCACACCGTCCAAGGGACTAGCCACCCCTCCTTCAACAAAGCAGCCTGAGCAACTGCTTAGTTACCTCCAAGCATGGGGCCAGAGTCAATCCACAAGCCTATGAGGGAGTAAAAGAAAGAGGATAATTGAAAAAATAGGTGAAGGGCCTTAGGGAGTTTGGTACGATGCCTGTTCCACCACATAGCCCAACAAACTACTACCTCACCCTTTCCAGAGCGCCACCTATAATCTAGGATGTCCAGATAGTGTTTGGTGAGTTGAAGATTTCCTCCTTCCCAACGATAGGCATTAGAAGCTTTCCAAAAGTTGAGGGCAATAAAAATAGTAAAACAATAAAACTAGCATCATTCGTTTGTGCACAACTCATGACCATTCATCTCATCTGCTTTGCGAGGCATCGCTTCATTCTTGAACTCGGGGCATGCCAGCTGCCTTTTGGTCGAAAATTTAGTACAGGATACCCAAACCAGGGGCATGTCAGCTGCCTTGTGGAAGAACCTCATGTATCTAACTAGGGGCATGTCAGCTGTCTTTTGGTTAGACACACGTAAATCTACTACAACATACTTTTAGAACAGGATACTCGACAAGGGGCATGTTAACTGCCCTAATCGTCAAAAACCCCATAATCTACCCTGAGGCATACTAGTTACCTCGTGTGTGGATACACCGAGCTAGTATTTAGGTCTCATGCATGTTCATGGCCCTACTGATCCGAACCTTTAATGATGAACCAGAGGGCGTTCACCGCCTTTCAGAAGAGGATGAGCAATTTTCAAAATGGTCAGACGCAAAGAGGAGGCCTTTCTTCAAACATTCCTGCAAGTAAACCATCCACCAAATAGCATAGCAACAGGCACAGGATTCCTAAGGATGAAGCCCAGTCAGAGCCCAGACTCATTCCTAGCCTTGGCACTGGCACACATTTCTAGTACACCCTATAGAAATGAGTTGCAAGACACAGCAATTCAGGACAACAATGGGGGCTATAGTCATTACTTCCAGTCTCTACCGCGATTCTACAGAGTTGGCAAGATACTTTTTATCTTGCATATAACTTTAAAGCAACCTATCCAGCGATGAAAACTTTATCATTGAGCTGTGTAGTGTTTCTCTCAGGGTTGAATGGTACAGTTGACTTCTTAAGTACCCAATGTCGGCTCTGTCACCCAACAATCCCGACCATCGATGTAGGTGTTTGCTTCCCACAAATTTGGGACACTTGGTCTTGACTAGTTAGTAACCAAGACCTCTTGTTAAGGCTATGTGCACGAGCTAGTCCATTCGATAGCCTGTTCGGTCTCGATCCCGACATTCAATTTTAGCCTTGGACTGGTCTTTCTGATACTCAACCAATTTATGCTGCACCTTTTTATTTGCATTATGCTTTGTAAAATATTATTATGTGGAACAAAATTATTTGTCGTTCTGAATATTTTAAATGTGCTCTACAGACCTAAATCAGGAGAAATCGAAGTTCCCCCATTGATCATGGGTTTCCCCACGATGGTCATACCGATGTAGTGCTCAGATGTTCTCCAGACATGGATTGGGAAGTTAACAAATAGTGATCGCGACAAGCTACAGACTTAGGGCATCTCCTAAAAATTCCTAAACATTGCAAATGTGGAGGTCTGCTGATACTTTTTTTGTGCAGTTGCCTGGTTCTGGAAGCTTGCAAACCATGTATTCTACTTCGGAAGAATTGAGTTGACTCTTACCTTGGAGGAAGTTCGTCAGGTGTGCTGTCTGCTAAAGTTCCTTGGGTCTACTGTGTTTATGCAGCGTGATGGGTACTCTTCAGTATTGAGTGAACTGATAGGCCTGTTAACCGACGATTTTGGTCGGCAACATATCTGTACTGATGGACAATCTCCCATGCTACAACTGACCTACTTTGACAAGGTAGCCGAGATGTGCACCTCCTTGGGCAATGAACTGTGGCAGAAAGGTTTTGTCGTTCGCTTCCTAGGCGAGCTGATGTTTAGCCATGACTGGACAATCGTGAACATTGAGGTTGCAAAGATTACTTTGGTGGTGATAACCTGTCAGATAGGCCTGGCCCTAATCATCCTAGTAGAGACTTACCGGGCCCTAGACCTGTCATTGCGACGATATCGACACTTTTATGGTTGTGGAGCTTTTGTACAAGTGTGGCTGGCCGCTCATCTAGGTGTAGAGGTCTTACGCCCTCAACGGTTTGCCTTTGAATCTTACTACCAAAGTGGTCATGCCCGCACACTCACCTCGGTTCGCAAGGAGTACGAGCGACTGGAGAGTTTGACAGAAGACAAGGTGACCTAGCGCATCATTCCTAGACATGGAAACCAGGCCGGGCCAGGACGGCCCAGCCCGCGAAACAGCCGGGCCCGGGCCGGGCCGGGCGCAG
>JAMKQA010089933.1:0-11754 GCA_024699735.1 Posidonia australis
GGCCATGGGCCGTGCCGGGCCCAGGGTCTGTTGCGCCCGGCCCAGCTCGGCCCGGCCCGTTTTCCATGTCTACTGCATAGCCTGAATCTGAGTATCCCACCACATTGACATGAGCATTTTGACCATAGATCAAACCCTTTTCTGGAGAACTTTTTACATAGGCAAAAACTCATAGGGTTCCATTTCAGTGTACTTCCCTTGACTCATGCATAAACTGACTAAGAAGACCCACAGCATATGAAACATCTGGTCGAGTCACAGTCAAGTAAATAAGTTTGTCGATCAATCTCCTGTACTGAACTGGATCTTTTAATGGTTCAGAATGGGTATCCCAAAATAATGGTGACTGATCAACAGGTGTGCTCTGTGGTTTGCATCCCGAGAGACTTGTTTCCTGAAGGAGATCAAGAGCATACTTTCTTTGAGATAGGATAGTTCTCTCCTTTGCATAAGCGAACTCGATTCCAAGAAAGTACCTTAGTTTTCCCAGATCCTTGATTGCAAAGTGAGCTGCCAAATGATCTTTAACCTCCTTGATGCCGTCCTGATCACTGTCTGTCACCAGAATATCATCTACATAGACCACAAGAATCACACACCCCTGCGCAGATTGGCTATAGAAAACTGAGTGGTCTACAACACATTGTCGGAATTCTGCTTGTATCACAACTTTGCTGAATTTTTCAAACCATGCTCTGAGACTCTGCTTTAGGCCATAGATCGCCTTCCTGAGTCTGCATACCTTGTTTTCCCCCTGAGCAACATACCCTGGAGGTTGCTCCATAAGAACTGTTTCGGAGAGATCACCATACAAGAAGGCGTTTTTGACATCTAACTGACAAATATACCAGGAGTGGTTTATAGCCACAGAGAGAACAATCCTGATAGAATTAAGACGGGCAACTGGGGAGAAGGTCTGATCATAATTAAGCCTATACGTCTGTGTGAATCCCCGAGCGACTAGTCGGGCCTTGTATCGATCAACGGTGTCATTTGTTTTGTATTTGACTGTGTATACCCAACGACAGGTGACTACATGGGCTCCTACAGGACGAGCCACCAATTTCCAAGTGCCACGGGCTACCAAGGCAGTCACCTCTTCATCCATAGCAGGCTTTGCCATGGGTAACTGTGTCACCTTTTGATTGTGAGTCGTGTCAGTTGGGAAAGCATCATCGTGCTTCCTTCAAGTCGTTGTGTTTAGTGTCTAGTTTCACTTTGTTTGCCTTAGTGCATTGTGATATCTGGGGTCCCTCCAGAGTTGGGTCTGTATCAGGTCATTGTTATTATGTTTCGTTTATTGACGATTTTTCTAGAGTGCTGTGGGTATATCTGTTGAAAGATCGTGGTTCTATATTTGATGTACTAACATCCTTTGTTTCAGAAATAAAAACTCAGTTTAGAGTTACTATCAAATGTTTGCGTACTGTTAATGCTCTGGAATTTGTTCAGCACAGAGTTCACTCCACCTTACCAAAGGTTGTCTGGAGGTCAGGTAGAGTATCGACAACTAATACTTGACCACGAACCTGAGAACTAATATCAGGGTTGAGGGCAGTGAGAAACACGACCACTGTTAGCTCTTCACGATACCTGCTTTGACGAGTGATGTCAGGTGTCAAGGGCTGATGGACCTCCAATTCTTCCAGAAGAACCCGCGGAGTAGTAAACAGATCTTGGACTGACTCGTCACCCTGTCTCAGGGTAAATAACTGCTCATATATTTCACAAACCTTGGAGATGTTTTTTTCATGACCATATGTCAACCGAAGGGTATCTCAAATGTTCTTGGCTGGTCTAAGAGAAAGGACGCCACGAGCAACTGCAGGTTCCATACTATTCGCCATCTATGTGATCACAACAGCATCATCAGCCAATCAATCTTCATACGAATCAGGCTTGACATCAAGTGGCGGATGAGTAAGATGTTTCAATTTCTTGTGAGCCAACATAAACGTCGCAAAACTCTGGGACCACAGGAGATAATTGGGGCCCGAGAGTTTTTTTGAGGTACCACTGAGTCCTTTCATCAATAGATCACGAGATGGCATACTGACAAAGGGAATAAAACAAAGGATGTACATAAGAATGTTGAAAAAAAAAACTGCTCACCAACGTGGTGGATTTGACGTATCCACCAAAAAACAGAGTCCGGAGACGTGAAGGAGGTCTAGAACATGGCCAAACACACTCAAATCACTTCACCAGAGGGTTGGACTGCCCATACACAGACGAAGGAATGACATTCGGGCATCACCGACCAGACCACATGGGCCAGTGATCCCGTGGGAGGGTTGCCGGTGACTCGGGCTGCTGGACAGTGGTCGGTGGCTGCTGCAAGGGGAGGGGGGTGTGGCGGAACAGTGCCTGTCGGCGGCGGGCTGGGACTGGACTGGAGGAGGAGTCGATGCAGAAGGGAGAGGAAGCCGGCTGTGCCGTCGGATGGGCGGAAGTGGCCGGCGATTGGCTGGAAACGGTTCTACAGTGGTCGGCGGTGGGTAGATCTAGGGATTTTTTTTTTATTTGTTGTTGTTTAGAGAGGAAAGAGAACCTATGTTCTAAATACCATGTTGAGAGAAAAGAATCAATCTTTCATTAGAGGGCTTAAGTTACATGTAAATAAGAGATTATGGTATACCAGGGTAAAGGTATACTCATTAACCCACTATCTTAGAGTACAACTCTAACAATTTGATTTTGTTTGAATCTTCTTTCATACTTAAATATATTGTGAATTGCTTTCATAAATTAAAGAAAAGCAAAATCTCATAATTGATTTAGTAAATTCTCTATTCACCCCTCACCCTCTAAAGAAGTCATTCGATCCTACACCTTCCACTCTTATTTCTTCTCTTCTTCTCTTCTCTTTTTCTCTTCTTGTGAAGTGTGAACCCATCACATCTTCCTTCTCTCTCATTTTTTTAGGACCGAATCACCAGCATCACAGACCCATCCACCTCCCGTCTCTCCTTTCTTTCATTCTCTTTCAGCAACATACACCACCACACCACCATCCCACCTCTTTTTTTAAAAAAAAATCTCCAACCATAGCCCCCTTTTTCTTTTACAGAGGTGGACTTTTCACCACGCTGTCATTCCTTTTTTTTTTTTCCAATTGACAACTTGTGACAAAAGCTCACTTAACTTGAAAGTCCAACCATTAAATAAACCCAATAATAATATGTTCTTTAACACAAGGATTAATTCACATAATTGTCTATTTGGATTTAGGATATTACATTCTATATCCCCCTTCAAATAAGTTTTGTCCTCAAAACTTGCATAAATCATAGAAGCCATTCATTTTTTTCAAAATCTGGACACAACACTCAAATAGTATGCCATAGGAAATCTCTTTTGTAAATTTTTCTGAAAGACATGCTTCAACAAACATCAAGAGATAAACAATTTTTTGCAGATGCTTTTACAGAATACAGCTCAAGATGATTACAAATGTATTTGATTTTTCTGGTTAAACGTTTTTAAATGATTCTATTGTATCTTCTTGGGAAGTACTAATTATTCACGATATGGGATCAAAAGCCCAACATGCACTCAGCATTATGAACTTTGTCTAAGTCTAGAGGGGAGCAAGGGTCATCTATAAGTGGAGTATGTATGGTCGGATGGAGTTGATGACTAGGAAAGATATTATGTAGCTGGTAATGATGGCTGTGAAGGTTAAAGTGGGGAAAAAGTTTAGGATGCGCATGGTCCTAGGAAAAGAACCACCATATGATATTGTGACTTCGTGGTGGTACTATGTGGAAGGCTATTTGTGGCAAATACACAAAGCACTATAAAAGGAGCATGTTAGTTCTGGTCGGCATGGTGGTGTAAAGAAAAGATGTGATGGCAAGGCATGGACAATTACATAGTGCAAATGCAAGACAGGAATAAGCGGCAAGATTGTATGTTGACATAGGTAGAGCTTGATGACATGCAGCAATCCGTTACAGCAACTGATTGTTATGAAGAAAATGTAGGTTAGGTGACGAGAAAATGGCAATGGAAAGTATAAAATATCAATGTGGTGAATAGGCAATATCTGGCAGTAGGATTTCAGTAGGTGATAAGAATTATGATTTCATTGTTATTCCTGGGCTATTTGTACTTTTAGTCATTGTTGATGTTGCAGACATTTCCTTTCTTTTTGATGAATTTATTTATGCATACATTTTGAGTTTATTCCATTTGATGTACATTAGTCAGCTGTTATTTTATGTCTAGTTGATAGCGATGTTATTTCATTTGGTGTACTATTAGTCAGCTGCTATTTCATTTTAACAGTACTTCACCTTGCTGGGGTTATCTTACTTCATTTTGTCTCACAGGCTGCTTGATACAAGAATGCTGGCAGTGAAATTGATGTTTGTTTTTATGACAAGAAAAACGAAGGGTTTTCTAGTTCCCATCATGGGAAAGGGATTCTGTTTCATACAAAAGTGATCTACTATTTCATTTGGTGTGTTCCAAAACTTCTGTATCTTCATCTTCTTAAACTGATGCCATGTTTTAGACTGTGATGAGAATATTTTGCTTGAACTTTGGCATCAGCATGTGCAACCTGTAATTGAACTATCAATATGCCAAAAAATATCATCCATTTTGTTACGTTGGTTTTTCATTGTCACTTTGATCTTACATGTAGTCATAAAGATGAGAGAAGACTTTATGTTGTGGGTCGAGAAACTTCATGATGTGCAGTGGGACTCTGAATGCAGGTCGAGTCTGAATAAATCATATGCTAGGTGTCCTAAAATTTAAATCAGATGCTAACCATCGATGGTTGTGTGTCTGTTCCCATTATGGCTTGATCGTGATTTACTACATTATGTACATCGAGCTCTAGTCATTCATCTTTGTTGCCTTGGTTTAGACTAGTATAAATGTTGAAAAGGTGTTCCTTTTTTGAAGAATGAAAAAGGTTTATTACATTGTTGCAAATATAAACGAAGGCTCTATACTTGTGTCCAAAGTATAAAGAAAAGACAGTTAGAGAAAGCAAGTACAAGCAATGTATATGTTAGAAAAATATCAACGACATTGGATTAACGAATTCCGTGGTTGATCTCTATTTTACTAAAACTAGAATTGTGTTGTACGACAAACTGGTTCATTACCTCATCAAAATTTTTCAGAATACTCTTCATAAATTAATTTTAAGAGATCTTCATTAAAAGACTAAGAAAGTATCTGTGTCCTCCATAAAATTTTTTTTTTTGAATGCAAGAGACTCAATTATGCTTATTCTTATTAATTTCTTTAGTATTTCGTAAATTAAATAATAATGAATTTAAAAGAAAAACTCCCAAACCTATTTATACCTTCAATTATATCTGCTTAAAGTATGGATTTTTCATCTCATTGGTGTTTGAGTTCCAAGAGGAAGTATTTGGAATGGTGTTATATTAAACGTGAATTGAATAAAAAAAAAATGCATAATAGATTTTAAGTTAATAGCTGTATGTGTGACAAGTTAAATTTTAGAAAGATATGTGTGGCATTGTAGGGCTTCGGAAGGGTATATATACAAAGATCCTAAAATTCTTGCATTGAGGTCTAGGATATTTAAGCATTATATTAATTGTTTTGCAAATTCAATTTGCCTAGGAGTAGGAATAACAATAATTTCATTGTTTACCTTTGCAACTATAGAAAAGGTAGAGTACTACCCAAAAGTAGTGAATAAAATCTTGAAATGCAAGAGTGTTCTTAATCAGCTTTATGCCTGATGTCTCAGAACCATTTCGATTCAACAAATAATTTTTTTTTGCCTTCTGATTTGCACGGTTCATCAAAAGGAAGGAAGAATTTGTGTCTCGTCGTGTAGCCTAGTTACAATTTATTCGATCTCTAGAAATCTTTCTCTGTGCACAGAGATATTTTCATGTAACTACTCTTGTTCTTTTACCAATGATGATAGTTTTCATTTGCTTTCTCATGGAATATTTTTTTTGCTCTGCTTAGTCCTATCCCCTTCTATGGGTATTTTAATGATGGATTCAATAGATACTAGATAAATCATATCTGGTCCAGTACCTAGTGACAAACTCCTATGTTCCTTTTCGTTACAGTATTTTTGAACAAGTTCTTGGCTGACAAACCTAAAGGTTTTATCGATGATATCATGGTATCCATATTGGTGATGGTAACAATATCTATATTGAAATTAAATAAAGATGTTATCATCAATAGATGAAAGATAAATAATGATCGAGGGAGCGTGATCTTTTGATTCCTATTGATTTTTTTCTTAGCCAACTAAGAGATATTGGTGGAATTGCCACATGCAACTTAGATATTGGTTCTATCCCACTTGTTTCTCGAGAAGAGATACGAAACGTACTTAGTATCATTTGATTCAATGAATAGTTGCCTCACCTATTAGATTTATTTATTTAATATGTTAGCCTACATATATTTTTAATTATGTATTATAGGCTATCTAAAAGTGTTGGCCTATTTAAAGTGATTTAATAAAGTTTAAGTTATTGAAGTTAATAACAACTCTTATAGTACGGGTTTAATTATGTGTAGAAACCAAAAGATCTTATTTTTTCTTATTATGGTGGACAAAATTAGAAATAAGAAATAAAAAACATATATAAGTGGTTGTGGTCCCCAAACCATACGTAGCTGACATATCTTTTCTCAATCCCATTTTAAGAGAAGAGAATGTCCCATTTTCTCTAGGAAAATTGATATACACATGGTTTGGAAGATCAAAACCTCAAAACCTAGAATACTAATCTTCTTCATTGATTCATGTATGCTTTCGATTATATTTTATCTTGATAATTGATATGTTTGTTCCTAAAAGAGAAGACATTCTTCTTTTTTATTGTTCTTCTCTCAAACATATATCAATTCTAATAAATGGTATCAGAACCATTCATGTTAAATCATCAAGGAATCATCATGATTGATATAAAAATCAAGTTTTTTTTGTCTCTAGATTGGAGAAAAAGGGTTTCGGATGAGGCGGTACTTACAAGATATCCGTAGCGGACGTCTACCCTTGACCCCAAATACATCATGAAATTAGCAAGTGTTTGCTCATATTCCAGTGCACATTAAAGAAATAGCACGTTTGCTTACACGTCTACCCAAATGACTATGCCATCAAGGTATTAATGGACATTTATGTGGACGTCTGCTTGGGCATAAATTTGTCATTAAAGAATTTACAGATATTCATGGGAATGTTTGCTAGGACACAATTTTTTCAATAATAAAATTCAAGTTTTTGTTGTTTATTCTTTTGGATGTCTGATATGTTGTAATGGATTAATTAAGGCAACATGTTTCTAAAGTAGTCTTTCTTGTGTAAATTAATTTATTTGGAATATCAAGATGATTATATGTTTGAAATTCATGCGAATTATTATCGGCCCAAAGGAAAGACATGATAGGCCAAATTTTTAAAATGCCTGTGGTAATAAATATGTGACGATTATCAAGATTACCATGTGAATAATAAGTTAATCCAAAGAAAGACTTATTGTTTGACAATATGGATTGTTAATATTTGATTGTTACATTGAGAATACCACTTACAAATTGAGATCTCTATGCAAATATTAAATGTCATTGTTGTGCTAGGTATCTTGTGAAAAGTCTCACCATTATTTGAATTTATTATTTAAAATTCATACATACATACATATATTGATCGTGAGCTTATTGTTTTATATTTTTTTATTCTCTATTCAGACAATACGTTTGCTACTTCAATATCTGTGAAACTCCATCTGAGTGTTTAATGGCACAAACTTCAAGAATTGGAAAGAGAACGTCATAATTGTTCTCAGTTGCATAGATCTAGACTTTGCACATCTGACGAAATCACCTCCATCTCTCATCGTTGAAAGTCATGTTGAGGACAAAAAGGCATTCGAGAAGTGGGATCATTCCAATTGCTTGAGTCTTATGATCATGAAACATGTAATTTTAGAAACTTTCAAGGGCACTATGTTTGAGGAGACTAATCGAAGATGTTCCTTGAGGGAATTGAAAATCATTTTGCAAAAAACAAAAAGCTGAAATAAGCATACTATTGGCCAGTCTTATTTCAATAAGCTATAAAAGAAAAGGGAACATAACGAAGTACATCAAAGAGATGTCTCATCTTGCTTCGAAACTAAAGGCACTAAAGTTAGAATTGTATGAAGACTTACTCACGCATTTGGCTTTGATATCTATTCTTGCACAATTCAGTTAATTTAAGGTAACTTACAATTGCCAAAAAGAGAATTGGACTCTCAATTAGGACTGTAAGTGGATAAGGGTAAACCTGTTAATCTGATTTTACCGAATCCGTTAAGAACAGGTAAGGGTAGAGGTTTTATCAACCCATTCACTCGTTAACCCGTTACCTGCTTCACCATCTTCTTAGTGGATAAGGGTAAGGGTATACTATTTAGGGTCACTCGTTAACCTTTTAGTCCGTAAGTATAACTGTTATTACACACACATACACACACACATATATATAAAGTTAAATCAAACCCTAAAAATAAAAAAATATTTATTCCTCATAGTCAATCCTAAACCATACTGTCATACATCTCTAATCCCTATTCTCAACCCAAATGGCTAATTCAACAAAAAAGTAGAAAACATTATCAACTCAACACTTAATTGACTACTGATCAATCTGCTTGGTATTTGTACATAATCCTATATATGTAAAAAAGTTGATGGAAGTAAGTTTCTTTCCTTTTTTTTTGGGTTGGATTGTGGGATATTTTACATACTGTAGTAAGTTAGTAGATTTCAAATATAACCTAAAACATATAATGTCTGATCAAATATACATTATTATTACAACAGAATTTGATAACCCGTTAACCCGCACTGTTACCCACTAACCAAAAGGGTAGTGGATAGGGTAGCGGTTAAGTTTTTTTGGAATGGGTATTGACCCGACCCGTCACCCACTAATAAGGGACAGGTAAGGGTAAGGGTCAATCCCATATCCGACCCAACTCGACCCGACTTAGAGCCCTACTCTCAATAAGTCCATTTCACATTGTGTACAAGAAGAGGATAGATAATAAGAGAAGATCGAAAGTACTCACTTGACATTGACTTGTAAGGACAAGAGCAAGAAAAGAAACAAAACTAAGGAATGTATGGGTGCTTGACCATTAGAGAAACAACAAAAGCGATAGGATAAGGACTCTACCTATTTCTTTTGTAATAAAGATAGACACAAGAAGAAGGAATGTACCAAATATCACACTTCATGTGTAAAGAAAGGTACACCCCTCATTTTGGTTTGTTCTAAGGTTAATTTAACTTTTGTACCTAGAATCACTTGATGGATATATTCTAGTACTACTACTCACATAAGTATGTAAATGTCAGACTGCTTGGGTTGTGGAACACCAAATGATGTTGAAAAATATATCTATGTGGGTTATGACAAAACAATTAAAGTTGAGACTACAAGGACTTTTAGGTTATTGGTTGTTATTTGGAATTGAAAAAGACTATTGTTGTAACATCTTTTAGATAGAATTTAATTTCTATTTCTATGTTAGACAAATCTAGTTACCATTGATCACATGAAAATGGCAAAGTTTGTCTTTTTCAATGTTCAAATCTTGTGGGTACTTGTTTTTAATTTCTCATGATAACCTTTATTTACTTGATATTGTTGTCTAATTTAATGAAACCTTACATTTAAGTTCATGTGGTACAAAGTGTAAATTAGCCAATGAGAGTTCTATTTTGTTATGGTATAAGCGTTTAGGTCATATATCTAAGCAAAGAATAGAGAAGTTTATGTCAGATAGAATTCTAGATTTTCTTGATTTAACAGACTTTCAAGTTTGCATTGAGTGCAAAAAAGAGAAACAAACAAACATTAGGAGATTAGATGCTAGTAGGAGTTCAAACATCTTAGATCTCATTCATATGGATATTTGTGGACCATTCCCTATGACTTCTTGAAATGGCCAAACAATATTTTATTTCGTTTATAAATGACTACTCTCATTATGACTACTTATATCTAATTCATGAAAAGTCTCGGTCGTTGAATGTGTTCAAAGCATTTAAATCTGAAGTTAAAAATCAACTCAACAAAAGGATTAAGGCCATTAAATTCAATTGCGGTGTTGAATACTATAATTGATATGATAGATCGGGTGAACGATGTACAAAATCTTTTGCTAAATTTCTAGAGGAATGCAGAATCGTCCCATAGTATACCATGCCTAGTAGCCCATGCATGAATGGTACTACCAAAAGATAAAATAAAACGCTTAAGGACATGGTGAGGAGTATGATTAGTCATTTAATCCTACTAGACTCTCTCTAGGAAGAAGCACTAGAGACTGCAACTTCCATACACAACAATGTACAACTAAAGTAGTAGCTAAAGCTCATTATGAATTATGGACTGATAAGAAGTCCAGTATAAAACATTTACACATTTGGAGTTGTTTAGCTGAGGCAAGGCCATATAGGCCCAATGAGAAGAAACTGGATTCTAAAACTGTCAGCTACTAGTTCGTTCGATATTTTGAAAGGTCAAAGAGTTAAAAATTTTATTATCCCACAATTAAGTCTTTCTTTGAGACAAGAAATGCTTAATTCTTCGAGGAAGTAGAGCTTGAAGGGAGAGAAAATGTTAGAAACTTTGTCTTTGAAGATGAATTTGTTTCTCTTCCTATAGTTGTTAATGACTATGATCAAGCTTCTATCATTGACATTGTTCAAGAAGCAAATTCAGAACAACAATACATTGTTGTCCTTGATCAAGGTTAATCAGTTATTCATTATGAATAAACTCACCTTCCTTAAGAACAAATGCCAAAGATGATTATATCATCTTTCTCCGAGAGCATGAAGTAGACATTGGAATGGTAGAAGATGATCCAATCAACTTCTATCAAGCCATGAAAAGTTCTAACTCTCATAAAAGTTCTATTAATGCCATGCATGCAAAGATTAAATCCATGAAAGACAATAACATTTGGAATCTTATTCCATTATCTGAAGGTTTGAAGTCCATTAGTTGTAAATAGATATTTAAGACTAAAAGAGATTCAATAGGTAATGTGGAGAGATATAAAGCTTGTCTTGTCGTAAAAGATTTTACTTAGAAAGTAGGCATTGATTATATAGAAACTTTTTCTCTGATTTTATCAAAAGATTCTTTTAGGACAATAATAGCATTAGTGGTATATTTTGACCTTGAGTTACATTAAATGGATGTAAAAATGACATTTTTTTAATGGCGACATTGATGAGACAATTTACATGGTGTAACCAGAAAACTTTGTATTAGGCAATTCAAAAAAAAAATGGTATGCAAATTAAAGAAATCTATTAATGGACTTAAGCAAACTTCTCATCAATAGTTTCATAAATTTCATCAAATTGTCATATTGTTCGGTTTTGAGATGAATTTAGTTGATCGCATATACCATAAGTTCAGTGGGAGTAAGCACATTTTTCTAGATTTATGTGTTGATGATATACTACTTACTAGTAAAGATATTGGTTTGTTACAGGAAATCAAGAGATTTCTATCAAAGAATCTGAAATGAAAATTCTTAGGGATGCCTCTTTTGTATTAGAGATCAAAATACTTTGGGATCTGTGACCATGCCGGACCCGGAGGGAGGCGGGAAAGGGATCACAGCCATGCCATTGGATGGCGAAGGCGCAAGGACAAGAAGAAAAAGAAGAGGAGTCGCCACCTAGTCTTTTAATGGAAAGACGAGGAAAACCACAAAA
>JAMKQA010089934.1:0-13564 GCA_024699735.1 Posidonia australis
AGCTCTTTGCAAATCACATGCAATATGCAGCAAATCATTACCTGTGGTCTTTAAACCCACACATTCTTTCATGGTCTTTGCACCATGAAATCACCCCTCACACGGGTCCATATCCATACACAGAAGCCATGCTTCAATATCTCATGGAAAACATCATTAAAAACAACATGCTTGCATGCATTATCTCACAAGTCATTTCCATGCATTCCATACATTTATCATGTATTTATCCATATTTAATCATCATTTTCTATGCATTTCTTAATTCAGTTCAGGGCTCAGATTCGGCATGCCGGATCCCATTTCAGTATGCCGAAATCCCCTGATTCGGCATACCGAAGGGAGCTTCGGTATACCGAAATCTCCTGATTCGGTATACTGAAGAATTTCGATATATCGAATCCCTGTCAGATTTATCAGTCCTTGCCAAAACGGTCGATCGAATTTCTCCGGTCGTCCGAAGCCACGACACAGGGTACCACCTGGGGTCATTTCGGTATGTCAAAACCAATTCGGCATACCATTTTCTGCTGTTGTAGAAAACTCCCCAGGCCACCGTCACCATTTTCTCCCCATTGTGGGAGTAAGGATCGGACCCCCCATACATGCCACAAAAATTATGAGTAAAACATGGGGTGTAGACCTTCAAGTCTACTCCAAAACCCCTCAATCAAAACAGGAATCCATTAAACATGTTGTTCTATGGAAAATCACTAAGGCATCAAGCCCAAACACAATCACTATAGCATGCTTCAAGAATCCTCACGAAAATCATACAAAACACCCACAAATCAACATGATATCAACATAATCACATTATTATTCTCATTCCCAACATTTCCCTCATTATTGCATGATTTTTAACATGATTTCCATAATTTTTCCCTCTAAACCCAACATACCCCCAATCGAGGAAGCAAAAGAAAAGGGGAACGCGTACCTGGCACCAGTGAGCTCCACGCGTGTTCAACGTGCTCCGGCGAGGCCTGATGCAAGCTCTCCTCAGCTCGCACAACCTCCTCTGGGCACGAAGTCTCTCTTGCACGCGACTCACCCCAGACTCTTCTTCCCACGGCCTGTCGTTCCCCAACGCAGCCTCTGCACCTCCTCTTAACACCCCCGACGCCTGCCATCCTGGAATCCCGCCAGCGTCCACTAGCTACGCGTAATTCTATGTATTGTCCTTATACGGAGAAGCGGGTGCGGGTCACGGGCACCGCTGGCTCTCCTCACAAGGGGGTTGGGCTCCTTTGACCAAGTCCAACCCCAAGCCCAAGTGGGTCCACCACAAGCACGGGTCCCAATGCGGAACCGACCCACTAGCCAAAGAAAACACACCACAGGGGAGAAACCAGGGGCACAAAACACAGAGGGAGCTCACAGCCAACAAACACAAACTGGATTTACCATTAATAAACCATACACAAATAATTACAAGAAATTCCATGGTTTATTTTAAATGGAAAAACCAGGCACAGATGTTACACTTTGTCTGGCTCATCACGAGCTCTTGAGTTATTCTACCCAACCCAGTGCATGCTCCCGAGTTACCTCACCTAGCCTACCTAACACCACCCTCTTGACTGAATACATGGCCCAACAAGGACTAACTCTTTGGCTCCCAGTTTCTTTCACTCGAGACAAACTTAAAACTCTAAAATCTCTTTTTGAAAATTTGCATCTTTTCTAAAATTCTTTTTTAAAGTCTCTTTCTAAATATTTTTCTAAAATCTCTTTCTATTACAAGTAATGCTTCTATATAAACCAATATTCTCTTCTAGAAATAACTCTTATTAAAATTTCTTTTAAATCTTACCTATCTTTCTAAAACAACTTTTTTAAACATCTTCATTTCAGAATAATTACATAGGGATTAAAACCATATTTCCCACTAATTATGATCTTCAATAAGTGTTTTATCTTCTCTAGAAAAATGCCCGTGAGATCCACACAACGCAACTGCACATCTGGTACGTGCATTCGGCCCATGGCCCACACATTTACAGATGAAACTAGAGTAGATCGTTGAAACCCTACTCCGGTTGAGAGCTTCAGGCGGACCTATCTCTAGCCATTGGAAAAATGCACATAAATACTTATTTTGAAGGGTTTTGATTCTATTACATTTTGAGACAAGTTTCATCTTAATCTGATGTGTGGTTCTCAAGATATTAAAACGGGAAGTTCAAAACATCACTGAAAGTTATTGTAGCATTATATACGATAAATCACTAAATAATCTTCCATAAATCCCAATAATCCATTGGATCATTAACAATTCTAGATTTCATGCCAAACTACTCATTTCCATACTTTTTAGCTGATTTGCAACCTTAAATCATACATAGATCTAAAAGCAACAGAGAGGAGAAGGAAATGGGTTGTGTACTCTGTGATGGGTTCCGACAAGTCCTCCATCTTGAGTGGCGTGCTCTGGTGGTCACGACCTCTAGTGGAACTCCTCCTCCTCCTTTGGCGGAACCCTTCTTCCTCTCTCCATCCTTCTTGACTATTAATATTGGTGCTCTCTAGGGCAACACATTGGGACAGATGAATCCTTTATCCATCAGTTCTTGCAACTAGCTACGGAGTTCCCTTAGCTCAGTAGGTGCCATTCTATATGGGGCGTTTGAAATAGGACCTAACCTTAGCATCAAATCTATCACGAACTCCACTTTTTCATATGGCAGCATCCCTGGTAATTCCTCTGGAAACACATCTGAGTACTTATGCACCACTACAATGTCTTGTACCCCATATACTAGTGAGGCAGACATCATCACACTGGCTAGGTATCCCACACATCCCTTAGCTAGATGGTGGTAGGCTTTGATTGTTGAAATCACCTTCTTAGGCTCTCCTAGCCTTACTCTTTGTATCATGCACCACCCCTGGCCTGGGCATTCTGCTAATACCCTCTTCTTGGCACAATCTATCATGGCCGAGTGTTGCACCAGCCAATCCATTCCCAATATGACATCGTACTCTTGCATGCCCATCAGAATAAGGCTGGCCTGGAAATCCTTGTCTCCTAGTTGAATATTGACTGACCTTAAATACTTCCATGCTAAGGTATGTTCTCCTAATGGAGTCACCACATCAAGCTGGAAACTTAGCCTAGCTTGTTTGTCTCAAAGATAAAAGAAAAGGAGCTTCCTTAGTCGAACAGGACTCAAGCCATACGATTAGCCACAACAAAAGATCCTAATATTCCCAAACACACAACATAGCCATAATTATTACAAATAAAAGTGCCAAATACATAAGGGTCCATAGTACGACACTCATACATATATTCATACTAATAACAAACTCTACTGTTCATTACCTTCCACTACGTCACTTGAGGAACCAGCATCTAGAGTAGTGATAGAGAAGACTCTCCCCTTGGTCGGCTAGTGGGGCACCCCTATGGCTATCTTCTGAGGCTTGGAGCAGTTCTTCTGGATGTGTCCACTCTTTCCGTAGTTGAAGCAGACCATGTCGTTAATCCCCTGTTGGCGATACTTGCACTATGCCACCAAGTGTCCCATCCTCTTGCAGACGTGGCAAGGTCCTCTTCTTGCACCACTAATGGAACCAATTTGACTAGATCCAACACTACTTCTCCCAACAACTCTGCACCCTTCTCCAGTCTTAGAGTGCTCCTTTCTCTTTTTCTCAGAGTTCCCTGTACTCCCAGAACTAGGTGTGCCTGAAGCGGATGGCCGCTGAGAGTACCTCTTCCACTTATCCCTAGGTTACCCCTCTCAGAATAGTCGGCGCTCATCTTCATAATGAGCTGCTAACTCTATTGCATCAGTCAATGTCTGGCATCAAAATCCAAGAACCCTTGATCTGAGTGTTAGGTGAAGTTTTTCCACAAATCTCTTTGCTCGCTGCTTCTCTGTGATTATGGCCTGAGAATTCTATTCTAGCTAGTGGAACTTGGCCTCATACTCTACCACTATCATGTTTTTCTACTTCAAATTCCAAAAATCTCTGTCTAACTTGTCCCACTCATGCTCAAGTAAAAAACTCTCATAAATAACCTCTTGTAATTCTTCCCAAGTAATCATCATCAAGTCTTGGTTGGGGATCATAGTGCAGTGGGTAGCCCTCTACCACTAGTCGACTTCGCCTTTGAGTTGGAACGTGGCTAGCCGAACCCACTTCTCTATTGAGCAATTTATGCCCTCAAGGATCATCTTCACCTCTAAGAGCCAGGCTTCACACTCTTCTGGTTTCCCATGGTCCTCTAGGGTAGGTGCGCTCGGTCAGCAAAACTGCATAATCCATAGATCACCCTTGGCCTTGTGTCTGTGGCCACCTTCGAGGGGTTGAATGAGTTCTCTCATAATCTCACCAAGCTCCTGCCCTATGTCCCTCCAAGTGCCTCCCTCCTGTTCTATGCCTGTAACGCCCCGAACCCGGGCACGCTACTAAACCATAGTATCACAAGCAAAATTATACTAATTAGAGAAACATTAAATAACTGCAACAAAGGCTCACCTTCAGGATCTCAATGTGCGGCTAGAAGCTTCGACTCTGGCACTGGAACTCGACTGTACCAAACTACACCAGAAAACCAAACAAGCACGTGTGAGTGACATCTAAGTCACTCAGTACGCGCTGCAAACACACAAACACAATTCTTTGCAAAACTATTAAAAATCATTTCTTTTTAACTTTCAAAGGTTGGTTTTCTTTTGGAAATCCTCTTTTCTTTTTTATTTGAAACCACTTGGGAATTTAATCCCAAATTTATACTCTTTTCAAAAACCATGTTTCTTTTCTTTTCTCAAAACATTTGGAAACTTATTCCGAAACCACATTCTCTTTCAGAAACACACCTTTGCATTTTCTTTAAAAACCATTGGAATTCATTTTCCAAAACCTGCCCTTTTTAAATACTTGGGATTTCTTCCCAAAATCACACTTTCAAATTCACATTTCTAACCAAATCCAGCCTAAAACACAATGCCTCTCGGCACCAAAAAAAATCATAAATACTAGCTGGTAACTGGTTAAAACATCATCATTATTCCATTTCAAAATTTTAGGACCATTCATAAGTCCAATCCTGGTAAAACCACATTTCTTTCTTATTCATTTCCACTTTTTCTTTATTGATGTTACCTTGATCAGGGATAACCAGGCACACAAGTAGTAGGCAAGCACATTGTTTCCCCTACCTCCCTACACTGCCACGGTGAAATTCCCCGTGCGGGATGCCACTGCCCCGGCCAAGCAGCCTCAATTTCTTTTTCATATATGCACGGGGATATGTCTTTGTCTGACGCCCCATTGGTGGCCCGAACAACTAGGTACAATGACCTAGGCTCAGCCTACACTGTCGCTGACCTGAACAACTAGGTTCAATAACCTAGGCTCTGCCTACACCGTCACGAGCACGGTGACCTGAACAACTAGGTATCACGACCTAGGCTCAGCCTACACTGTCTCAAGCTCAGTAACCACAGTCGTGTCTGGCAATTGGTTTCATTGGAGCTTCATACTCCTACCATGTTGTTGACACCAACCCCCGTGGTTCCTTGACACATTATTAGTGTTTTATTTTCAAAACGCTTTAAGCTTTTCTTTTTAAAGCATTCCCATTTCATTCTTTCCGTTGCAGGAATCTATTTCTATGCAACACCTGATCCTCCACTGGGGTCCCGACTTAATTCATGAAAAACCATGTGCTCTAAAATCACAATTGGGTCTCATGCCCAAAAACCACACAAAATCAACCATTTTATTCATTTATAGGGTCTAAAACCCAAAATCATGCCCAAATCTGTTTATTTGGGTTCCACATCCCTCCATGTCATTACATGGGGAAAACATCATTTACATATGCTAAATGTCCATTTAAAACCTTTCCTTTCCATTTATAATCACATTGTCTATATCAGGGTCTGGGCAAAATCAGCAAACCGAATTTCAAGTTTGGTATACCGAAAATCCCTGGTTCGGTACATCGAATATTTTCAGTATACCGAAAACCCCTAATTCGGTTGATCGGACGATTTCGACCTGTCGAAACCAGGTATCCTGGCTTAATCTGACAGAGATTCGGTATGCCGAATTGCCCAAAACCAGGGCACCTCCCCTATTCTGGGCGGCGAAAATCACCCAAGGTGGGAGTCTCAATCGGACCCCCCAAACACACATCACAAAATACGAGTAAATCATGGGTGTAGACCCTTGAGTCTACTTCAAAACCCTTAAACCATTCATGATTCCACTAACCATACAAGGAGATATATATTATCGAAGAGAACATGCTCAGACTTAAACCTTAAAACATTTAAGGCATTTCTCTACCAAAAACCCACAAAATTCATACAACCTAGCATGATCTCTACACATTCACATCATTAATCACATTTCCATCATTCGTACTATTTTTCTACAATTTTTCATGCATTTTTCATCATTTCCATGTATTTTACCCACTTATTCAAACCAAAAGGAAATGAGGAGGGACAGGGGTCATGTACCTTTGATGGCACCCCAGCGATCCTCCCGCACTCCGACGAGCCTCCTTGCCCCCTAGAGAAGCCTCGACAAACCTCGACCTCCAACGGACGCTCCTTCTTCCTCTTTCTCTTCTTCCCAGCTTGTCTCGCTTTTCACTGCCTCCTCCTCCACTCGAACTCCTCTCCTCTCTATATCTCCTCCTCCTCCCGCAAGCCGCCGACCATCAATCCCGTCGAAGGGGACGGGGAAACACGAGCGGTGTCGTTTGCGGCATGGGTGTGGGTGAGGGTGAGGAGGAAGAAGAAGAAGAGGACATATGCCCGTGGGGAGAGAAAAGAGAGAGAGAAAAAGAAAGGAAGGAAAGAAGGAAAAAGTAGGCACGTAAACCGATGTAATTGTTCATCCTCAAACTGGAACCCACATTGGTCCGAAGTCACAAGCAGGTGCACAGAAAGCCATCCCAACTCTCTCATATACAAGAAACAATAGATTACCCATTAATAAACCATTTATACAATATTGTAATTAATTACATGGTTTACAAATAAAAATGGATAATTAGGCCTAGATGTCACAATGCAAGACCTTGACGCAAACGACCTGCCTCGCCCTCGGCCTAGTCCTCTTAGTGCCATGCTACAATCACAAATAAACCCACAAGGTCAAGTGCAATCCATCTTCTCATGCAGTCTTCTGGGGCCACTAATCTGAACAGTACTAAGTCAGTGCACTCAATGCAACCATGGCTCTGATACCACTTTTGTAACACCTCGCCACAACAAGGTGCCACAGCAAAGCTAATCAAAGTCCGAGTCTGCTAATTTGCAAGAACAAGAATTTAAAAGAAAATAAATACTTACTATTACCCAAACGTGTGTACGGGTAGTGGCTCCCAAAAACGTGAGCACCAGGACTGACTGCACTCCAACTCAATACTTGAAACCAAACAACTAAAATGTATGAGTGACATCTAAGTCACCTAATATGTGCCCCAACAAAAACAAACAGTTGAAAATGACTAGACTCTAAATCCTTATTTCTAAAATAAAACTCTAACATCTTCTTAGGAAACATTTTCTGTAAAACTCTAATTTGGTTCTTAATAAGACTCTAGTTAAAATTTTGAGAGAACTCGGAAATCATGCACTTTCAAAACTTATTTTCTTTTCTTGAAAACCATGTTCTATTTTATATATCTCTAGAAAACTACTCTAAGACTAGGTTCCAGCCTAAATCTCAAATCTTAAATCTTGCAAAACATAGAACTTGGCTAGAACTAGTCCTAAAACACTGATTTTTTTCTGGTGTCACATTGATCAGGGGTAACCTGGCAACAACTAAAGAAGGAGGCACCCACCTCGATCCCCTACACTGCCACTATGGAAGTTGCTATGTAGGGCATATCACTGTCTCGACCAACGGGCCTCACTATTTATTTTCTCTTTTCAATTTCCATTGCATAGGGATACGTCTCCTTACGATGTCCCTCTAATCTGTCTTGGTGTTGCAAGCATCAGTGATTTTGTCCAGCCCATCACGAGCTCTCGAGTTATCCTACTCGACCCAGTGCGAGCTCTCGAGTTACCTCACCTAGCTACCTAACACCACTCTCCTTACTGAATACACGGTCGAGCCAGTACTAACTCTTTGGCTCCTAGTTTCTTTCACTCGAGACAAACTCAAATCTCTAAAATCTCTTTCTGAAAACATGCATCTTTTCTGAAATGCTTTTCTAAAGTCTCTTTCTAAATATTTTTCTGAAATCTCTTTCTATTACAAGTAATGCTTTTGTAAAAACCAATATTCTCTTCTAGAAATAACTCTTATTAAAATTTCTTTTAAATCATACCTTTCTTTCTAAAACAACTTTTCTAAACATCTTCATTCCAGATTAATTACATAGGGATTAAAACCATATTTCCTACTAATTATGATTTTCATTAAGTGTTTTATCTTCTCTAGAAAAATGCCTTTAAGACCCATGCAACACGACCACACATCTAGTACGCGCATTCAGCCTATGGACCACACATTTATAGATGAAACCAGAGAAGATCGTCGAAGCCCTGCTTCGGTTGGGAGCTCCGAGCAGACTTGTCTCCAGCCACTGGAAAAATACACATAAATACTTATTTTGAAGGGTTTTGAGTCTACTACAGTTTGGGAGAAGTTTCATCTTAATCTGATATGTGGTTTTCAACATATTAAAATGAGAAGTTCAGAAGGAAATGGGTCATGTACTCTGTGATGGGTTCCAGTGACCATCCCTTTATCTAGCGAGTCCTCTGCCTCAATTGGCACGCTCCAATGGTGACGACCTCCAATGGAACTCCTCGTCCTCCTTTGGCGACACACTTCTTCCGCTTTCCCTCTCTGGGTCCTGTAGGTTCTCTTCTCTCTCTCTATGATTCCCCTCGACGCCAGCCCACTCTCCTCCTCTTAATCGCCACTAGTCTGCCATCAATTTTCTTGCCGCCAGTAGTTGATGATAGGGTATGGCAATATTCAAGTAGTGTCGTTGCAGGGCAAGGAAAAGGAGCGACAATGGCAGGGCATGGCTGCACAGTAGAAGGTAGCAAACTACTGTGCGATCACTGTTCAAGCATACATATATGTATCCGGTATAAGATACTAACATACGTAGCCAAACAAATCCCAAAGATGCACACCAAAGAGAAGAGAGCACAATCAAGCATCCATAACCCATATTCATTAATCAGTTCTTATACACGTACATTGGTACATGCTTACATCATTCTGGAAAAATCTCTTAGGGAATCCGTAAATGTCAGACACACGTCTTGACCACGTGTGCAACACGCAGTCTTCCTATACAAGGCCTAGATATTACAAGTTAGTCTAGTTCAAAATAGTTCAGGAGAATATTATTGGTGCATGTTCTAAGAGCGGGTCTCAAGTGTGTACTCTAAGCGAGTATTAATTACCAATGAGTTTACCAAGCACGATTTGTCGGTGCGTCGTAGAAAAATAGTATCGTACAGTAAAATACAATAAATGCCACTCTACGCCATCTACAACTGCAGCCATGCCGTCCATTGCACTATGCCACTTGCGTCACATGGACAAGGCCTTACCTTGCAGTGCTAACCACTGATCTGCCTCTCCCTACATCGCTGATAGCCTAGATCACTAGGCGATTGTCAGCTATGGTGGGGCTTATAAAAGGGGCCTGAGCCTCGTCATTGCAACCACCAGAGCAGGAGAGTGATAGGTGTGGGAGAAGAAAAGGAAGAAAAGAGGGGTGTGAGGGGAGAGAGAGGAGGCCACGACATTTGCTGGAGTTCATGTTGTATTAACCCAAATTTCCCGTAACAATTTAAAACAAATTAAATTACAAGAAACTAAAGTTAAGCAGAAAAAACCAAACTACTAGGAATCTGTGTGTGCGGCTACGAGATTTCAATCTATATGTACTATACTAAACCTTCTACGTGCCTACACCTGCAACCCAAAAACATGAGAAAAACGCATGAGTGACAGAAGTCACCTAGCACAAACCCCACAAAAGCGACGGGAAAACTAAACGATAATTAATTTCCTTTTAAATTCATTTTGCAAACCATTTTTTCTAAAACCTCACAAACCAGGCCCACACCGGCCAAAATCACAATAGACGCTCTACCAGCCCAAAACCATAAGCAAAGGCCCTCAATGGCCAAAACTACACATAGTGATTCGGGAAGCTTAGCACCAGGCAACCAAACTTTGGCCACAAGCAGTCTATCGAGGAGCGACCACGGTGTTCTACACTGCCATAGTGTGCCACCCTGTGCAGGAGCCAACCACCGTCTTATGATTCTTCCACCTGGAAAACCCTCACAAAGCCAACCCCTCTCTGGGAAGACAGTCTTATCTCTCAAGACACTACCAGCTGCGGGACACGTGTCCCACCTGCACTGGCCACCACAGGATACGCCCTATCACGGCATCCTCCTCACATGGTGCTCAAGAGGGAGTGTCATACCTCCACATCTAACAACCCCCGAGCCTTAGTACTTACAGCGACAGCAGGAGTATCATACCTCCCCGTCATGCCACAAGACACCTCAACTTGTGGACCACAATCCAAGCCTCGAGACGACTGCTAGGGAGTTTCATGCCTCCAAGACCCAACGTCCCTTAGCCTTAGGTATCTCGACCCCTGACCTCAACCAGGGAGTCGCGCCAAGCCACTCGAGAATGTCATCACATTCACTGGTCTAGACGATACAGTCCTATATTGTCTCAGCCTGCACATAAAACTAGGAAAAGCCATTTTCCAAATCTATCAACTCATCTCTTTTGAAATCATTTTCAAAACCATTTTATATATTTAAAAAATCTTCCAAAACCTCGGCGAAACGGCACATCAGGTGTCCTAAGGGACCACCATTGAAGGCCTACAATCCCATCTCCAAGGGACAATACAAAATAATATGAGAAACCCACGGAAAATCACATTTTATAAAAGCATTTATGCCCTAATTTGGCATGCCGAAAAATAGGTTCGGTATGCCAAAAATCCATGGTTCTATAGACTGATTTGGATCAGTCGACCGAATCAAGTCAACGTTCAACACTCAGGCCAAAATTGATATACAGAAGATGGTTTGGTTGACCAAAATCCACTGATTCGGTCGACCGTCCAAAATTGGACGACTGAATTTCGACTAGAGGACCAAAATTGACAAAAAAATGGCATACCGAAATTATTCGGTATGCTGATCTCTACGAAAAATAGAAACGGTCCAACCTACACATTTCAAAATCACACAAAGTGGGACCTTGGATCAGACACCCCAAACAAACAAAACGAAAATCCATTCACCATGCATCAAGATATCAATTTGCAAAGGCATATGGGTCGAAATAACACAAAACGCAACAACTGCCTTTAACACCCATAAATACCTCCATAAATACTCAAAAAATCACAATAAATTCAAGGAAAGGAAATTTACCTAGATTTCATGCAATCTTATCAATTTCTACCAATTTCATGCTCTCTATTGTTGGGTTGGAGGTGCGTACCTACGAAATACTCTTCGACGACCAAACTCCGGCGTTCGGCCAACTCCAGCGACACCACGCGTCCACGGCCACTCCATGACCTCAAGGACGCCTCACCAAAGCTCCAAGCACCACTGCACGCCACCGCACACCACTGTCGACCCTTGAGCACACCGAACAGGGAGGAAGATGCTGGGAGGAGAGAAAACAGGGGAGGGAGAGTGAGAGAGATGAGAAGGAGGGGAGTGAGTGGAGGGAGAGAGAACGAGTGGAGGGGGAGAGAGAGGAATCGCATGCTTGGAGAGGAAGGGTGAGCTGTGGTCGTGCCCGATGCGCATGAACTTATAAAGCCATGGAAAGTGGCAGTTGATTGCATGCACAACCGCATGTCCTGCCTACCCACAATCTTGCATAAGCATAGCCAACTCACACCACCAACTCGCTCCCACCAACCGGTCCACGAACGTAGGCCCCACACAAACCCACACCAGAGCCCACACACACAGTGCCAACTATGCATAGGGACACGCAAACAGAAGTCAACCCATGAGGCCCATGTTCTAAACACAAAACCATACAAACAGACCTCAGAAAAGTAACACCCGTCCAAGAATAAATTCATTAAAATGTAAATAATTACAAAATGAATTTTACAAGTGTTACATCCTAACCCCCTTAAAAGAAGATTTCTCCCTTGAAATCACTAGGCGAAAAGATACAGGTATTGGGCTAGGATGGCTTCCTCACGTTCCCACGTGGCCTCCTCAGCTCCATGATGCCGCCACCTCATCAAAACCAGCGGAATCATCTTATTTCGCATCACCTGCTCCATGCGGTCAACAATCTAGACAACCTCCTCCACATAGGACAGATCCTCTTGGAGCCCTTCTAGCAGAATGGGGATCACATGAGATGCGTCAACCAGGCACTTCCTCAGCATGGAGACATAGAACAAATCGTGTATGGACGACATCTCTAGTGGTAGATCCAACTGATATGCAACCTCGTTGATCCTTTGGCTGATCTGGTATGGGCCAATATAGCAAGGACTTAACTTGCCACGCTTCCTGAACCACATGACACCCTTAGTTGGTGACACTTTCAAGAACACATAATCTTCCACCAGAAATTCCAACGGTCTCCGCCTCCTATCGGCATAACTCTTCTATCGACTTTGTGTAGCCAACAACCTGCTACGGATCAAATCAAACTTGTCCGCATATAACTCTTCTATCGGCATAACTCTTCTATCGACTTTGTGTAGCCATCTTGATGCTTGAGTGATAACTATTATTGTAGGCGAACTCAATCAGCCACAGATGGTCCTCCCAACTCCCTTGAAAGTTTAAGGCACATGTTTCAAGCATATCTTCCAGTGCTTGGATAGTCCTTTCTGTCTGACCATTTGACTAAGGATGAAATGCTGTGCTATAGTTAAGCACGATGCCAAAGGCCTCCTGCAAAGTTCTCCAGAACCTTGAGGTGAACCTCGTGTCTCTGTCTGACACGATGGACACAAGAACACCATGCCGCCTCACCACCTCGAACACATACAACTCCGCTAGGTGATGCATCAGAAGCTTCACCCGAATGGCTAGGAAGTGACCAGACTTGGTTAGCCGATCCACGATCATCCACATGGTGTCATTCTTCCTCTGAGTCACGGCAAACCAGTCATGAAGTCCATTGAGATGTGCTCCCACTTCCATACAAGAATTTCTAACGATTGTAAGGTCTCTCCAGGTCTCTAGTGCTCTACCTTGACCAACTAGTAGGCTGTACACTTCGCCACATGGTCAGTAACATCTCTCTTCATGCCATGCCACCAAAAGTTCCGCTTCAGGTCTCGGTACATCTTCATACTCCCAGGGTGAATAGTATACCTAGATCGATGCGCTTCATCCAGCAACCTCTGCTTGCCCTTCTCATGCTGGGGCACATACAAACACATGTTGTAACCATGCCGGCGAGGAGATTCCGCAAACGAATGCGAAATCGGTCGGCAAAATCACGTCGAAAAAGCAAAATAAAACGGAGTCGCCACCTAATCTATTATGGAAGACAAGGAAAACCAAAACATGAAATAAAT
>JAMKQA010089935.1:0-11117 GCA_024699735.1 Posidonia australis
GAATCCTTACCCATCCTCTGGTTAACAGACGTCCAGCCTTCCTATCTGCATCTCATGCATGCATTCATCCTTTTGTGGTTTTCCTCGTCTTTCCCTTAAAAGACTAGGTGGCGACTCCTTTTCTTTTTCTTCTTATCCTTGTGCCTTCGCCATCCATTGGCATTGGCATGGCTGTGATCCCTTTCTCGCCTCCCTCCGGGTCCGGCACGGTCACAGAGACAATTACATGTTCTTAGAATATAACATATTACATTTACATAACACTTTAAAAACAATAGAAACTTGGTCTCAAATCTTCAATGGACTTCACTTGATTTTGCACATATACTCTTTCTTAGTCCATTTTACATTCTTCTTTTTCTAAAGTCTATAAGAACTCTTCTTTGACATATTAAGAAAGTTAGCTCACAAATATGTTTTTTATCATCAAAATTGAGATGAGACAATTTTGCCAATAATCTCTTTGTAATGATCCCCAAGTCGCTACCATTAAACCTAACTATAAATTTCAATTTAATTATTTTTATCTTTATTATTAACCAGCAACTACACTAATAATGCAGCTAAGGTTAAGTACTCTCAACTGAAAGTAAAAGTAATAAACAACAGCAACAAAACTAAACTAACACTCACCTAGATCCCTAATGTGTGGCGGCGTGACTTCTCCTATATGTACTAGCAACCAACAGCTACCATCCTACACTACTTAAACACACAAAAATAAAGCACACGTGAGTGGCCACTCAACGGTCACCCAACACACACCCCCACGTAACAACTTGGCACACCACGTCGAGGAAACAGGTGTACCAACGACACAAGCAAATAAGCACAGGCACCCCTCCTGGATGCTGTAACACCAAATCCAGGCAACTCACCATTGCCCGACAGGCAACAAAACTTAAAAACTATGCTTTTAAAACCATTCTTTTATCTTTTCCTTTGAAAATCATATGCATGCACTTTCAAAATCTTTTATGCATGCTCAAGATATCTACTCTTACCAAATCAAGCTCAAAAGTCACACAAAACACAACTTCAAAACCTTTACTTTGCACAACATGGTCTCCTCTAGACCCAAGCACCAAAACCAAGCCACGGAGCCTCTACTCCCAAGCCATGGCCCAACTCTAGACCAAAATTACGGAGCCACTGCTCCAAAGGCACTACACCTCAACAAGCGCCACGCCACATCCTAGAGCCTGATTCCTTGAACCAGAACTCCGCACAAACCACAAGCACAAACAGTGTGTCGAACTGCACTACCACGGTGAAGCAGTCTATAGAAGCGCGACCAATAGTACCTGCTTTTTAGGCAGGTATTTTTCTCATTTACAATAAACTTGAGTCCATGCCCATCTATGCTTGAACTTTTCCCTCTTCTAGTTGTAACCATGCCAGCAATGATTTCGTGCGAGGTGAAAAAGTCGGACGCACAAGACCGAGCAAAGTCACGGCAAAAATCCTAGCAGAAGTTGAAGGATGCAAGAAAAGAAAATGAGAGTCGCCACCTAGTCTATTTGACAAGAAGATGAGGAAAACCGAACGTAGAAAAATAATACAAATGCAATGCGAAATGCAAGTGGATGCAGAGCTAATGTGCCCTCAGCCCTCCAGGAGCTTCGTCGAAGATGATGGCGGAAACGGTTTATAAATGAATGGCATGCAATGATGATTCGAGCAAATGCATAACTTCAACTATACAAGCACGAAACAATAATATCACAATGACAACAAGGTAGAAAACTAGCTCTGGTTTATTTGGTAGAGGTGGAAAACTTACTTGCATGTGCTTGTGGGTTGTCCCTCCGACGTGGGCTCACGACGGGCTAGCGGAGCGTGGGCGGTGATGGAGGCGGTCTTTGGACACTGTAGATGCTCAAGTTGTGGCCAGAATGCGATGGAATGGGTGTGAATGGCTATAATAATTGGTTGCTCGGCAAGTGGAAATGCACAGCTGAAAAGACAATAAGGGTGCTCGGGATGGTGAGAAAAATGACCGGCCTACTCCATAGTTAACCGAGAGAGAGCTTATGCTGGGAGACTGAAGGTCAGGGAGCTCAAGCATCGGGGAGGCCGATGGACACAAGGGTGTAACGATTGCTCGACTGTTGGGTTCTCTAAAGCAGGGGCAATGCGTCACAAAGGTGCGCTACCTTGGTGCGCCTAGATGGTGCGTTACTAAGGTACGTGCCCTAGGTGTGCCTAATTGGTGCACTTAGTATTCTGCTGGGCTTGTTGCTTGGATTGTGGACCTATTTTGGTGGACTGGTTGAGGCTTTAGGTTGGTGTAGGGCTTTAGGCTAGCTTGGGGTGTGAAATGGGCTTTGGAATTGGGAAACGCCTCGTTGCCACTAGAGCAAACTTTGCTGGAGAGGTCTGTCTACGAGTGGCTGCCAAATTGAAGTGTCTATAGATGTCCCTTCCTCAGCAAGGTTGGGGGGAAAGCCGAGACCGATGCTCAGGATTGATAAAGACACACTAATTGATGCCAGCTGGGAGGTGATGTTTGTTGTTGACATGAGCCACTTATTCGGTAGAATACACCGAAAGTCATGACTCGTTGCCGCAATGCAAATGCAAATGCTAAAAGGATGCTAAAACAAATACAAACACTGGTGCGAACACAATGCTGGAATGTGAGTGCAAGCATGAAAACCATGCAGAAAATGTGGATGCGAAAAACATGATAAAACATGAAAGCCAATGCAAGTGCAATGCAGGTATGCGAGTGTAGGTGCTGATGGTGCATGTTGAATGCTAATGTTGGTGTGTGCTGAGCTTCCCTAGGGTAATGGGTAACTCAACGCAATGCTAATGCAAATACTGAATATGCAATGTGTCATGCAGATGTAATGTGTGCAATGTGGATGATGATTGTGTGGAGTTGGGCACACAATGCCAAGGATACTGCGTTGAGTAGGCAATGCCAAGGAAGAATCACTAGCACTCAATGCTATGGGAGGCATGTCAAACATGCGATGCCAACGAGGTGCTGATGCAGGTAACGTGGTATTGTGGTCAATGCATGCGGTGTCGGGTACGTGATGGTGCCGAGGACAAGTCATTAGCATGTAATGCTATGGGTGACGTGTTGAACACGCAGTGTTGGATGCAACAATGTAGAGCTGGAGCATAATGCTATGATGCTATGGGAACATCAATGCAAGGTTGATGCAATGCTAGTGCAATGCGAAGTGACAAGATGCGATAGGCTATGCTTATGCAGGGGCATGTAGTGATATGCAATGGAAAGCAATGAAGTGCAATGAGATATAATGATGTGCTAATGCAGCACCGGGTGACAAGTTATGGGCTAACCAGCATAGAAGAGGCATGGTATACCATGAAACATGCACAAGGAGGGCCATCAGACAAGGATAATGGGCCCACAAACCAATGAAAGGGGCATGATAAGTTGACAGACTAATCATCGAATAGTTGGGATTATCAGCTTAATGAGAAAAGGAGCACAGCAAGTCTAACGGGTTTGCCGACTAAATAGTTAAGGCTATCAGCCTAGGGAAGGACATGGCAAGTCCAAGACCTGCCTAATGGAAGATGAAGCACGAAAGAGATAATAGGCCAGCGAGCCTACCAATCAAGAGGGGTAGTGACAGATTCACAAACCTTTCAGTAGGGATGCAAATAGCTTAACAAGAGTACCATACTTGAAGGTGCGATAGAGGTTCGAAGACAAGCCTGTGGCAGTTAGGGGTGCCAACCCAGATGCGAGTGAGATGATACCAAAAGGTAGCTACATTGCCCTTGGTATCGAGAAGGTGATGAGTGCATTGAAGCATGATAAGATAAGACTTGCCAAACGAATAGCACCGACAATTGAGGAATGTCAACTGAGTAGTTAGGGTTTCTAGTTCAAAATGCAAAGGGGCATGACACGAAGGGCAGCCATTATGCCCTTGGTATAAAGGAAAGGACAATGCAAGGAGGAAGCAGATGACAGATCGAGAGACACCAAGGCAACAATAGATGCCCTTGGTATCGAGCGGAGTAGTCACAAGAGTTATCGGATACTACTCGAGGGTGTACAAAAGTCTCAGAGCAGACATGCGAAGTCTTGCCAAGAAATGACAAAATGCAAACATGTCGGTCATCACAGACCACTCGACGTGGTGGGTGAACAAGACCGGATAGGAGTAGAAAGAGATGCAAAAAGGAAGATACGAATGTGGGGGTTTAGGTTGCGACTACAGGGCACTCTGGATCACCGAACTTGCTATAGCTAATGCCAGTTGAGGTGATAAATGACGCTTGTTTGCTGGAGTCTCTGAAGGCATGCATATTTGATTGTGGCTCTAAAGTAAGCTTAAAAGGCAAGGTGCATAATGCTGAACTGTTATGTGCACTCTAACCAGGAAGCAACTAAAATGCTCCTAGTTGAAGACACCTAGTGAAAACCTGCAAGGTAATACAATATGCAAGCATAGAGGTTTAAGCAAGCAAGGTATGCATAGAACTGATTACTGAAGTTGATATTATTATTGCATGCAAGTATGTTGATGGATCATGGATGATTTCCATTGTTTAGCTAGTAAATATGCCTTATTGACTAAATGCAATTTTTATGTTTGTTTTTTTTTTGTTTGTTTATTACCCTTAGTTACGTTGGAAAGCTGTATACCTACCAAAGGAGGAGGAAACCCTCGACACAATGGACCCTACTGATGCTCACAAGCTATAGGTGGCTCTCGATGGGTGAGTGGTGGTGCTCAAATTTGTTATGTTGGGTGGTGTGATGGATTGGGCTCCATGCCAAACTCTTTAGGGTCCTGTATCTGCTTTTTTTCCTTTTTTGAGATCACTGATACTTTTTGCACCCTCATAGACACACGGACTTGCTCTATCTCTAGCTTGGAGGAAAATAAGTGCTTGGTCTAGGTTGGATGCTTTTGCTACAAGAGGGGTGGCTAGTCCCTTCGGAGATGTGGGCTTCCAGACGTATACTCCGACTCCTCTACAAGGTATGGTAGGGATAGAGTTATACCGCATGCCTTGCTCTTGGGATGAATTCTATCGTCACCTTTTTTTCTTCCTTTTCTTTTATGCCCATGTAGATGTATTTTTCCTTTTACTCACTCGCTTAGTCACCCTAGCATTTTATCTCTCTCATGGAGGTACAAGGCCCATGCAGAGTTTGGACATTTCATTCGACCATGCGATGGTGGTGTCTCCCTCACTTACTTGATCATTTGGGTAGTGTTAGTTGAGAAGGCGTCCACTCTGATGCAGGCAAGCTTTTCGATTTTCCTCATCGGGCAAATTATAATGCAAGATGTTTTATGGGTTTTTCTGATTTTTCAATTTTTGGTTTTTGATATTTCTAATTTTTTTTTGTATTTTGTTTGATTTTCTATTTTTAATGTTTTTTTGTTTTTTTGGTTTTATATTTTGATGCATGATGATGATGATGATGCAAAAGAAAAAAAATACAGAGAGAACTAGAGAAAAGGATACAACTCCATTCTCTGTTGTTGGCTACTTTATTCATGTTGTTGGGTTTGTTGAGACGGCTACCGCTGCAATTGCTGGTCCGCTTCTGCTGATGCACTTCAAGTAGGCAATCTCTAAGTCGAGCCCACCCTAGAAAAGTGGGATCAAAAAGGAGTTTGACTGATGAGATCGACAAGATTCACTAGGGGAAAGATGGTGCTGGAAGGAACAAGGGAAAGACGAAGACCCTTGAGGCCGCGATGTCCTCAGAATCTGACTAGTTCAAGTGCGAGGATGTGCTAGGTTGGTTCAAGTGCGCCGATGTAGGTGTAAGTGCAGGTGCAAGAGTAGATGCAAGGGTGTGCTTCGCCTCCAACAAGCTAACGCTAACGACCCACCAATCAATCAGGTTTTGAACGACATCTCACAAAGTAATGTAGCCATTCGTCAAATGCCCAGCTCTACGATGAAAGTTGTAGTACATGCTTGTATCATACCATTGGGGAATAGGATTCGGCAATGGACGAGGGTTTGGGAGCCTCAAAAAAGACTCAATCTTGGGGAAAATGACGCTCAACGGTTCTGTGAGAGGAGTGTAATCTCCTTTGATGCAATGAGGTCATTTTTTCCCCAATTGCAGTCCTTGTCGAGCAAGTGCGATGTGATGCACAAGCTCAACGATGGAGGGTGTGTGTGCAGTGTGTGGAGAACTAGATGCAAGTGCTAAATGATTTGAGTCGGGCTGACTCTCTACCACAACAGACTTTGTAGGTGGTTCGACGCATGCACTTGACTCTCTACCACAATTTGACGAGTGCCTTCTCGAAGTAGCCAACGTCATAGACTCCTCGTTAGAGAGTCTATCTTGCACTTGAGAGGCTAGGGCACACCAACGACTAACGTACTCCTTGAACGGCTTATGGGATCTCTGTCAAATTGTGACAAGATCCTTGTACTTAGGATTCGAGTCAAGGTTGAAGGAATACTACTCTAGGAATGCCTAGGAGAGGTCATTCCAAGTCTTAATAGTAGCTATATCAAGAGATGTATATCACTTGAGTGTTGGCCCTATCAGACTCTTCTTGAACAGGCAGATCAAGAGCCTCTCATCGCCTTGGAGCAACACAAGATCTCTGTAAAATGCCTTCAATTGCAAAATTAGACAACCTCTACCATTGTATTTCTCGAATTCTGGGATGGGAAAATTCTGAGGGAGTGATACCTCTAGAAAGTAACAGAGGTGCTGGAATTGATAGGATAGGTGGTCCTCACCTTGCACTTGACGAAATGCTGTCTCTAGATCATATCCCAGAGGTTTCGACAGCTGACTGGAAAGCTAAAGTAGGTCGACCCTTGGACGGGATGGCAGGAGACACTTCCAGAGCCAAAGGTCTACTAACACCCCAAGTAGATTCGATAATAGGCTCCTTTCGGCAAAAGTCTACCAACACCCCAAAGTAGGTGTAGAATCTCCATGCACCCTAAAGTGGTAAGCATGGGGGGAAGGAGAAGTAGCAAAAATCAAGGTGGGAGAAGGAGTGACTGAATGCAGGATCTCCTCCAAAGTAGCAGAAGAAGACTCATTGGTTTACTGGGCCATAGCTGACCACAAGCGGAAAAGGACAAGGTTGCAATAGAAGATTGAACACAAGGTCAAGGACAAGCTATTGTTGAAAACAACAAATAACCTAGAAAAGGGGAGAAGAAAGACCGCAAGAGGCTGCCTATGATAGCAATGCTCAAGTTCCTAGCTAAGGACCTTGCACCAAACTACCTGTATGAACAGCTAAAGCAACAATAGGTATCAGAACCTGAAAAGACGCAATGCAAATGATTAAGGTTGCATGAAAAATGCAAATGAATGCCCTAGTATGCGCTATGCAAGGGTAATGGGTTTTGACTCTAGGTAGAAAGTAAGGTCTCCGCTCTAAATCCTGGTCAAAGCCTAAGCAGTGAACAATTGATGCATTGGTGGCCTCGACCCCTGCCACAATAGTGGGTTGTACCGTCTACTAATACCAACATGACCCCAGACAAGACCCCTGCCACAATAGTGGGTTGTACCGTCTACTAATACCAACATGACCCCAGACAAGGGGAAGCAGGTCGATAATTCATCCTATGCCAAAGCTATAGAATGTGAGACCGAGACTGCCCTTCTTAGATTATAGGTGGACACAGGAGATAAGAAGATGCATGCTTTTTAGAATGCTCATGTAGGATGCGTTAAGTCTTTTACATGCATTTTTATTAAACCGAATAGGGGAAAGAGTGCATTGAAGTCCCTAGTTCTGCCTAAACATTATTTTTATTTTGTGAGTTTTATATTAAGCCAATAAGGGAAAGCAAAGAAGTCTCTACTTGATGTGTTCGTTTTAATTACCACAAGTACACAACGTCCAATGTAGTACGTTGGCAAATACGGGTCGATCTCACAGAGAAAAGTGCTCAAGAACAGATATTTATTATCAATTATTGAGATAAAAGATGAGAGAGATGATGATTAAAGACTGAATCTAAACTAACAAGGAGCAACAGATTAAGTAAAACTAGGGTTTCAAATCCATTTATCTAGAATTAAGAATGCATGATCATGTTTATTCCCTCTCCCTCTATTTGATTTACATAACTTGATTCAATGATTCTTATCCATACAAGAATAAACTATATGCTCAAATGTGCACCATAACATATCAAGATTAGGAGTAAAAATACATAAACTAAGTTACATCAGATGATATATGATGGAATTGAGATTATATACACAACCCTCAATTAAATCTTCCCTAAGCATAGATTGAAAAGATGAAATCAATGTTAGTTTATCGATTCTATGAATGATCTATGTAATATATATTATTCATTGCATGAAGCACAAGGAAAAAGAGAAAGAAACATGATCACACATCCTAATCTAGATAAACTTCATCTCTATCCTAAATTTAGAAAATTAGCCACACATGATTACGCAAAACAATAAAATAACAGAAGGGGAAGAAGAAATAGAAGACATAATTAAATAAAATGCACTTTTATTGAAGAAACCTGAGATAACAGATGATCTTTCTCTTCTCCCAAAATACAAAAAAAAAAAAAAACAGACTCTAAAACCAAGATGGGATCCATAGATCTACATAAGGGGTCTTTTTATAGGCTTACAAGGACTTGCTTACATCAGAGACAAATCTGAATACAAAATTTAATCATGAATTTTGAATACAAGATATTTCTAAGTAAGAATCTCATCCAAAGAAGACTAAGTCAAAAATATCTAGTTCGGACGCCTGGGAGGCACCGGATTTGCATCTGAGCACTTGGGAGGCGTTCATATCTTCTGGAATCTTCTCTAACTTTTTCCATTGGTTAACTGATATTTCACCAATATTTAGGCATGTGGAAAATGTATATTTGACCTCTAAACGTAGCTCTAGAATTTTCTATACAAAAAACTCTTCTTTTCCAACACAATTATTCTTTCCCCCCTTCTGTTTTGTAGATTCTTTCTAAATCCTCAAGCTTTGCAAAATTTGCACAAAACACCTCGAGTAATATTATTTTTATACAAAATAGACAAATATGGGAATAAAATATGCATGAATTATGAGTTAATCACTACTTTTTCTAAGATGGCAAGTGCGAAAGGGGAAGAAAATGCCCAAGTATGGCAGGCAAACTAGTATATATCAAGCAAAAAGCATGATCATGACATGTACGCGTGTCGTGTTAACATGATGTGAAAAAAAAGAAAACATTCATCACATCAAAAGGCAGGCAACATGATATGTGCCAGTGCAGTGACGTAGCAAGTGTATAAAGAGAAAAACATTCAGCAAGCAAAAGGCATATAAAAGCATGCATGTAATGACCAGCAAATGCAAATAAAATAACAAACAAGCAGATGCACATGAAGGCGAACTAAAACAAAAAAGCCATGCAAGCAAAAATGTAAAAGCAAAAGCCAAAATCTAGAGTAACTCCAGCGAAGTTGCCAGTTCCTGTAACCATGTCGACGATGACTTCATGTGAGGCGAAAAAGCTAGACACACGAGACCTAGCATAGTCACAACGAAAACCCTGGTGAAAGTTGAAGGATGCAAGAAAAGAAAATGGGAGTTGCCACCTAGTCTATTTGACTGGAAGATGAAAAAAATCGAATGCGGAAAAACAATGCAAATGTAATGCAATGCTTTATGCCTAAGAGATGAGACACACTAGTCATTACAGGTCAGAGAAATGATAAGGACTCCTATTACGTGTAGGGAAGGTATTAGGCACCTCCACACACTCGACAAGTCGATCTTTCTAAGCTTATTGCACGCATGTGCCACTATTGCATATATGTGCTTGCCTATGTCTAAAATGCATACTTGATTATATATCATTGCAGAAGAGATGTGTGGGGTGGAACGGTATGCTATCTAATGCTCAACAACGCTACATTAGTAGTTCTGAACCGAGGCACTTGCACCAGTATGATTCGCAAGGGATATACACAGGGCCACTATGCCTAGTTCAAGGATCATGATACAGTATACATCATTGCCCCAATGTATGCAAATTAAATGCCAATGTGTAACCATGCCGGCGAGAATGGCAAAACATGCAAAAGTCGGCAAAGTCACGGTAAAAATAAAAAATATGCAAATGCAGGAGTCGCCACCTAGCCTATTCAAATGGAAGACGAGGAAAACCATATAAAACATGAAAATCATGCAAAAACAATGGAAAAGGTCTTTGTAAACCAGAAATATGGGTATGGATCCCTGTTACGTACGAGGAAGGTGTTAGGCACCCTTGTACGCCCGAATAATCGGTCTTCTATTGGTTTCTCATTTGCTTATGAAATGTCGGCTTTTCAGCCTTTGATGTACGCCCGAGGGCGATATGTTATGCCATGCTAATGCGTGTGGTGTCTAAAATATAGGTGCATGATGTGTAATGGTGTGTCCTAATGCTCAGAAGTATCACTCGTATGTCGGGTCAAGTGTTGATGCAAGAATATTACATAATAAGATCAAAGATCTAATAATCTCGAGTGATTTTTCATCCTTGCCTTGCTATATGCCAAATGTAATCTAAAATGCATGGAATGATTGAAAACAAAGTTGTGCCTTCCTAATACATCAAGGGAGGAAACCAAGAAAAACTAAGAAGCAAATCGAGTTGGAAAAAGCATGCTAAAGCCATATAAAAATCTGCTGTGTCCTATTGAAAACAGGCCAGTGTGCCTGTTTGGTGTGCCACTAATATGCTCCTAGGTGGGCCAGAAAAATGTGCTGAGTGAAAACAGAAAAGTATGCAATGCCAAATCACAAAAGAATGCATTCTGCAGTGTAAAATCCTTCTGTAAAACTTGGTAAATATGCTAATGCAATGATTTGTAAATCTTGTGCTCAAGGGCTGGTAGCCTCACACAAGATCCTACATATCTCATGCTAAGTGAGAAAAACAGGATTCAGTCATGACATTGGATCATGGGCTGATGCATAGACTCTCCATGTAGGAGTAAGGTGCAAACATCCTACCAAATTCCTGTCCAAGACTGAATATCCAAGGGGAGAAAACAACTGGAAAATGATCTGGTTTAAAACTGAAAACATGCATGTGAAATCTTGGAATATCAAAGAACCAGCCATAGAAGAATCAAGCTCAAAGTCCTTCATAAA
>JAMKQA010089936.1:0-12053 GCA_024699735.1 Posidonia australis
TTGATTTCATCTTTTTAGTCTATGCTTAGGGAAGATTTAATTAGGGGTTGTGTATATAATCTCAATTCCATCATATGTCATTTGATTTAATTTGATTTCTATATTTTTATTCCTTGACTTGATAGTCTATGGTGCATTGCGTATAGATTATGCTAATTAAGATAAGAATCATTGAATTAAATTATTTAGATCAATCAGGAATCATAGAGTGGATTTAATCATGCATTTATATTTACATGAATGGATTCAAAAATCCTAGTTCTTCATTTATTTTGAATTTTTCTTAAGTGTTTAGTCCTTAATCATCATCTCTCACATTTTTTCATCTCAATAATTGATAATAAATCTCTGTTCTTGAACACTTTTCTTTATGAGATTGACCCGTATTTGCCACGTGCTACATAGTACGCCGTGCACTTGCGGTAATTAAGTAAGACACATCACCTGTAAATCAAAAACACGAGGAAAAACGTATGAGTGATAAAAGTCACCTAGTATGCACCCAAGAAAACCACGGAAAACAAAACTATAATCAATTTTCCTTTTAAATTCATTTCGCAAACCATTTTCTCAAAACCTCACAAATCAGGCCAACACCGGGCAAAACCACAACTGGGGCTTTACTAGCCCAAAGCCACAAGCAAAGGCCCTCAATGGCCAAAACCACACACAGTGAGTCGGGAAGTATAACCATGCTGGCGACAGCCTCAGGCTTGGTGCGAAAGGTTAAATGCACGAGGGTCGGCAAGGTCACGGCAAAAACAATAAAAATAATGATAAAAAAAGCAGGAGTTGCCACCTAGTCTATTTAAAAACGGAAGACGAGGAAAACCGCTTAAAACATTCAAATCATGCAATAAAGCTAATGGAAAAGGTCTTCATAAACCATAAATGGGCAAGGATCCCTGTTACGCACGAGGAAGGTATTAAGCACCCTCGTGCGCTTGAAAATCGATCTTTTAATGGGTTTCTCATTTACTTATATGAAATGTCGGCTTTTCAGCCTTTTCTGTACTCCCGATGGCGATATGCAATGTAATGTTATGGTGTCTTATGCTAAACATGGGTGTGTGGGCTATCGGGTGTGTCCTAATGCTCTGAAAGGTCACTCGTACGGTGGGTCAAGCACCGGTGCAAGGATGTTGCACAGATATGATCAAAGATCTAAAAATACCGTGTGACTTTCATCCTCGCTTTACTATATGCGAAATATGAGCTATCATGCATAAAAATGGCTGAAAACAGAGTGAGGTCTTCCTGATATACCTAGGAAGACAACCCGAGAAAACAAAAAGCAAATCGAAACGGGAAACATGCTAAATACCATGCCAAATGTAGCTGCGTGCAACAGAAAATAGGCTGGTGCACCTGTTTGGTTTGCTAGACTGGTGCTCTAGTTTGGTGCGCCACCAATGTGCTCTACTGGGGTGTCAAGAAAGTATGCCAGAGGAAATCATAGATCTGACAGTAAACCAAAATGCCATGCAATGTAAAATTCTTGTAAACTTGCAAACTCAATAGAAAATGCAACATGAGTATCTTATCAAAATTCAAAAAAAAGAAAACACAAGATGGGTCTTGTGCTCAAGGGCTGTGTGCCTCACACAAGACCACACCATCCCTATGCTAAGTAAAAACAACAAGATTCAGCCATGTTATCTAGATCTAGATCATGGACTGATGCATAAGAATCTCCCAAACAGGAGTTCATAGGGCAATCAACTCACTAGATTTCAATAACTGGCTGAATATGCAAGATGCAAAAAGGCTTAAAACAGTGTCATCCAAGACTGAAATCATGCATGCAAAGACATGCCATATCAGAGAGTACACACCATAAAAATCAAAGTCAAAAACACCTGGGAAAGCATGCAGGTTATGATGCAAAGATGATGATTTATACTCTGACTAGACTGTTGTCTGATTTTAGATTCTAGTCCAGATGCAAGCGATGTAATGCGATTTATCTTAGCCAGATTGATTAATTAGATGGTAAAAAGTTGAAATATGATGAAAAGCAAGCAATGAAAGTCCTTTTTATCATTTATCTTAAATCATGCAAGATCATGGGTTAAGGGTTGAAAATATTGCATTGTAGATTCTAAAGAGCATGCAATGAGCTAATGAACTTAACAATCATATGCAAATGGTGAACATATAAAAAGTATATTTGCAGCTCATTTCATAGCAGGTATTTGCACGAATCATGATTCATTATGTAAAAACAAGACATTATATGGTGCAAAATTTAATATGGCATTGGAGCATTGTGAATATACATGTAGGAGTAATCATCTCATCACAAAAACATCATGAAAACAGCTTACTAAATATCTTGTTCTTTTACATGCTTTTACATGGTGTAATATCTAGAGCTTAAACATAAGGATAAGTGAAAGAGGAGTAAGGATCTTACCTTGCTAGTGGTGTTTCCTCCTTGAAGGCTCAAGATAATACTTCCTTGTTGCTTTGGATTGGCTGAGGATGCTCTGGAATGCAAAGATATCTTTAGGAAATGAGAAAGGGTTGCTGGGAATAAGTGAATAGTTTCACCAAGTGTGCTCAATGGTTGCCAATGGAGGTCTTTTTATAGAGTTCCACAAGGGTAACTCCCATGGGATGCAGACAACCTCGCAAACGAAGAGCTTGGCATAGATTCGCAAGGAATATCCGCTGGTGAGGGTTACAAGCATAGGAGATGGAAAGCCAGCAGTCAGCACCCTGAAAAGTGGTTGTGCGCTAGCTTGGTGCGCCAAGATGGTGCTCTGGTTAGGTGCGCCACCTTGGTGCTCCAGTTAGGTGTGCCACTTTAGTGCTCCTGCTTGGTGTTCCAGTCAAGTGCTCTACAGTGGTGCTCTCCACTAGCTATCTGAATTGCTAATTGGGCCACGGGCTTGCTATGGGCTTGTGGTCAGTTTATGCAATGATCTCTGGCCAGTTAAAAGGTTGAGTAGGATTCAAAAGTGGTTGAGCTTCCCGCATCCAAAGCAACATCTGGAGAGTTTACCTATGAGCCACTTCAAAATCGGGGTGTCTACAGGAAGCCCGGCGTCAAGCAGCCTAACTTTGGTAACAAGCAGTTCGCTAAGGAGCAACCATAGCGTTCTGCACTGCCACGGTGACGGCCACCCTGTGCAGGAGCGTTCACCGTCCCGCGATTCTCCCTCTCTAGAGAACCCTCAAAAGCCAATCCCTTCCTTGGAAGGCTTTCTTGTCTCTCAAGACGCTACCAGCTACGGGGCATGTGTCCCACCTGCACTGGCCACCACAAGGTCCGCTTCCTCACGACATCCTCCACACACGGCACTCAGGAGGAAGTGTCATACCTCCACACCTTATGACACCCGAGTCTCAGTGCTCACAGCAACAACAGGAGTATCATACTTCCTCGTCATGCCACAAGATACCTCAACCTGCAAACTAGAACCCTAGTCTTTAGACGACAGTCAAGGAGTCTCATACCTCCAAGACCTGATGCCCCTCAGCCTCAGGTATCTCGGCCCCCGACCTCAACTAGGGAGTCACGCCCGACCACTAGAGAATGTCGTCACATTCCCTAGTCTCGACGACACGGTGCCACGCTGTCTTTTCCCGTACACAGAAAACATTTTCCAAAACAGGCCAACTATTTCTTTGAAATCCACTTTCCAAAACCATTTTCATATATTTAAAAATTCTTCCAAAACCTCGGTAAAACGGCATATCAGGGGTCCCAGGGACTACCACTGATGGCCCACAATCCCTCTCAATGGGACAAAACATAGCAATCTAGAAAGCCCTCGGAAAACACATTTTATAAACACATTTGGGCCTAGATTTGGCACGCTGAAAATGGGTTCGGTGTGCCGAAAAACCCTGGTTCGGTAGACCAATCTGCATCGGTCAACCGAATCAAGTCAACGGTCAACACTCAGGCCAAATTCGGTGTACCGAAAATAATTCGGTCAACCGAAATCTCTTGATTCGGGTGACCGTCCAAAATTGGATGATTGAATTTCGACCAGAGGAAGTAATCTAACAAAAAACGACATACCGAAATGGTTCGGTATGCCGAATTCTGCAAAAATAGAAAATAGCTCGAACCCTACAGTCCGAAATCGCCCCAACTAGGACCTTCGATCAGACCTCCTAAACAAACGTCAAAAATCTTGCATAAAACATAAGATGTAGACCCTCGACTCTACTCCAAATCCACATAAACAAAACTAAAATCCATTCACCATGCATTAAGATACAATATCGCAAAGGCATAAGGGTCAAAATGACCTAAAACACACCAATCGCCACAAATATCCATAAATACTACAATAAATTCTCAGAAATTCTAAAATATTAAATTTAGCCTAAATTACATGCATCCTAGGCATTTCTACATTTTGCATGATTTCTACACATTAAATTGGGGATACGTATCTGAAAATGCTCTCCAACGATCTCTGACTGACTCCAGCGTACACCGGCGACCCTGCATGACCACGGCAGCACCTCGACCTAAGAGACATCGCCTCGGAGCTTCCTAGGCCGCCAGGAGCCACCACAGCTTCTCTCCCTCTCTCTCTCTTCACGGGCGTACAAACAAATGAAGAAATATGGGATGTAGGGGAGGACGAGTGGAAGGAGAAGGGGGTGGAGAAGGAGGAGGAAAGGAAGGGAAAGGAAAGTGGGGAAGGTGGGATGCACGCCCACAGAGGAGGAGGAAAGAAGAAGAAAGAAGGAGAAGACGGCGACAAGCGGCAGGGGAGTGCGGTGCGGTTTATAAAGCCTACGTACGTAGTAGCTGGGAGCGTACTCACCTGCACGTCTTAGCCACCAGCACACTGCACGAGCACATCGGCCACTCTGCCCAACCACCAGCCACAGCCAACGTCCCACTAATGCTAGCCCCACGCAGACCCCACACCCAGGCCCCACACGCACAGTGCCAACCACGTGCATGGACACTCAAAAAGAAGTCGGCCCACGAAGTACAAGCCCAAAAGCACAAAACTACACAACAGGCCTAGGAACAGTAACACTTATCTAGGAATAAAATTCATAAAATGTAAATAATTATAAAATGAATTTTTTGGGTGTTACATTCGCCCTACTGCTCGGACATACTGAGATGCTGGATTGACATGCTTTCTGACAGTGACCGGGAGAAGCTGCGGTGTTGGAGGATCTCTGGGCAACTTTTGAAGATCGGGGACGTGGAGGTGAGCCGATATCTCCTATGCGTCGTGGCCTGATTCTGAAAACTAACCCACCATGTGTTCTTATTTGGTCGTGAGGAATTGACCATCACCTTTGAGGAAACCAGGTGAATTTGTGGCTTGTCGAGACTACTGGGGCCTCCTGTTTCATGCATCAGGACGGGTATGCATTTGTCCTCTCCCAGCTAACTGGTTTAAACACTACAGAATGCGAGAGGTGCTTATCTGTCAAGACAGCTTCGAGCCCATGCTCCACCTGGATTACTTTGATGAAGTCATCATGAGGCGCTCTGTACTGGGTGAGGATCTATGGCTGCATCGCTTCATCCTCCGCTTTCTAGGGGAACTCATATTCAACCATGGCTGGATGACAGTAGCGATCGAGGTGGTTGGGATCGCTTTGGCGGTGGTGAGCAAATCGATTGATCTAGCTCTGGTGATTTTGGCGGAGACTTATCAGGGCCTGGACCATGCCCTTCAGTTGTGCTGCCATTTCTACGAATGTGGAGCATTGGTGTAGGTAGCCTTGAATTCTTTTGAGGTTGGCGCATCTCTGTTTACTGATTCAATGCTTTGACAGGTAAGGCTGGCAGCTCACATGGGAGTCGAGGTCCTACATCCTCAGAGGCCAGCATTTGAAGCTTACTGTCAGAGTGGGCATGCCCAGACCATTTCTGGCATACGGGAGTTCTACGAGAAGCTAGAGGGACTATCCGAAGATCAGATAGCCTGGGGGATCGTCCCATCAACCACGGAGCCTTTCACAGTTTTCTTCAATGGTATTGACATGAGGGTGGTTGTCCTTCCTGGCCTGACTGGAGGAGTGGAGTATCATCCTGTTCGTGTCCTACACCAGTTTGGTTTTCACTAGGACGTAGTTGAACAATCTTCAATGCTCAGCACCTTCCAGTTGTATCCTCAGAACTCCACCGCCATGACTGCTGAACTGGCTCGTCTGGCTGTGGACTGGTGTTAGCTCTAGTGATCTGACTCTGATGAGGGGCACAGGCTATTCTAAGGCATATAGGGCACACACACAGGCGGATTGGCTGATTAGTGAAATGGCTCCTACCGCTCTTCTGTTTCACAATGCTAGTAGCTCAAAAAGGCCTCGAACTGGAGGGAATAGCTGATCCGAGCATATAAAGTGTATTTCTGTGATTTATTTCAATAATTGCACCCTTGAACTCAAATTTGAATGAAGAATCTATACTCTTTGAGTGTGCACCCATTTACTAGCTTCTTGGAGTGACTCTATCATAGCATTAGGACCGGCCAAGCCATCTACCCTTTTGAAGGCGTAGATTGGATACATTATTGTGAGTTGCCGGGTCTGGCCTCCGAGCCAGGTGTGTGGGAGGTACTTCTGCTAACAGGCTTCCGCCTAGGTGCCGTGGGTCATGATGATTCCATCACCTTGAAGGGACGTAGATTGGATTCATTATTGAATCCTATCGGTCCTAGTCCCTGATAAGAACGTGCATCTCCCACGTGCTGCCACTCCGTGGCTCCCGAATACGGGGGTAAATGTTGATGTTCCTTGGTCTTTAGAGTCCTAGTTTGGAGCGCTTCTGAACTCGATGATCTGCCTCTATCCATTCCTTTTATTGGCTTGTGATGTGGGGTTACTGACTTGCATCGATCTCTTGTCTTGAAATACCCGACCAAATGTCCATTTGCCAAAATGTAGTTGACATGCCCTTGGCTATGGGAACATGTCTAACGGGGCTTGTCTAAAGGTTGCCGGTGTGTCTTTGGTTAGGATGTGGGCAATTGGAGGTGGCCATGAGAGTAGCTGACATGCCCCTGGCTACAGATGTTCTGTTGAAGTCAACCATGTAGGCAGCTGACATGCTCCTGGTGCAGATGTTCTGCTGAAGTCAACCATGTGGGCAGTTGACATGCCCCTAGTTGGTGGTGGGCCACTGATGTCGATCAAGAGGGCAGCTGACGTGCCCCTGGCTTGTGACTAGGTAAAGTCCTTGTCCCGTGATAGCATTGATGGGGGAAGTAATGCAGATGTAGATGCATGGATTGTGCTTACTTAGCTATGCTGAACCCTCAGCATTAGGAAAGTTTCGATGCCTATCCGAATGAAAATGGGGAATCTTACTGCTTGACGGACTCTATCTGGATTCCTAGCTGGTGGGTGGCACTCTAGGTGACGGGGTGATTATGTTAGGGCAGTGGATACTTGGGTGATGGATAATTAAGTGATAAGCGTTTAAATGGTGACGAGGCTAGGACTCCATATCAAACTCTCTAGGACCCACACCTACTTTTTTATATTATTAGCTTTTCTTTTACTCTCTCATAGGTGTGTGGGTTCACTCTACTTCTATCAGGGGTAATGGACGCCAAGGTGCGAGGCTTTTACTAAGAAGGGGGGCTAGTCCTTCAATGGTGTGGGTGGCTCAGGCACATGCTCCGACTCCTCCTTGGGTACAATAAGGGCAGAGTTGGCCCACACACCTCTCTCTAGAGCTGGCTTCTGTCTTCTCATTTCTTTTATGCCCTCTATGCGTTATGACTTTTCTTGCTCACACCCTAGCATTTTATCTCTCTTTTGGAGGTGTGGGTCCTTAGAGAGTTTAAAAGCTTCGTCCTGCTCTTGATGGGAGGTGGCTTCCTCACTTGTTAGACTATTTGGTAGAACCTTTTGAGAGGTGAGAATCCTTCCCAAGGTAGGCTAAGCTTTTCTAATTTCATTATCGGGCCACTATGCAGATGGTATATGCGTATGCATGCTTGTATAAGAAGCAAAAGACATGGATGTCGAGTGCATATGCAGCATGGATGCAGGGATGCGTGTTACAATAACATAGTGTGAATGCAATGGAACAAAATGAACAAATGCCAGGATGCAGATTACAACTGTGGAATGCAGAATGCAATGATGCAGGGTGATCAGATGCAAAGGAGAAGACTTTGCCAAGTGCATAGGACCCGGTTACTGGTAATATTTCTTCAGGTAGCATGTGTTGACTGACTCAATGTGATCTATGTCCTTCAGGATTACAACTCCTCTTGAGAAAGCCTGCTTGACGATAAAAGGACCTCGCTAGTTAGGTTGGAACTTTCCACGAGCATTGGGTAAATGAATTGCCCTCAGCATCAAATGTCTTGGTATTAGGCTTCTAGGTCAGACCATCTTCTGATAAGACCTGGCCATGTGCTTATGATAGCACTAAGCATGATGTAAGGCCTGCAATCTGCGTTCATTTATTAGATTCAGCTGTACGCACCGGTCTTCAACCCATTCTACCTCCTCTAGTTTTGCCTCCCTTTGGATTCTAAGTGACGGAATCTCTACTTCAATAGGGAGAACTGCCTCCATGCCGTAGACCAATAGTATGGGGTTGTCCTTGTAGAAGTCCGGATGGATGTTTTGTAGGCCTATAATGCGTAGTGGAGCTGATCAAGTCAATCCCGATGAGTCTCTGCCATGTTCTTCAAGTTCTTTGTGAGGTTCTTGTTGGCGGACTCCACAGTACCGTTCATTTGCAAGCGATAAGGGAGGATTTGTGATGCTTGATGCAGAGGTTCTGTAAGAAATCCTCCACCCTCCTGACTATGAAGTTCTTCCCATTGTCAGAGATGAGGGTGTGAGGGACCCTATATCGGGCTACAATGTTTTTCTGGACAAACTTTTTTGTAGCCACTACAGTGACTGCCTTGTAAGAAGCTACTTCCACCCATTTGGTGAAGTAGTCAATCGCTACTAAGATAAAGCGGTGCCCATTGGAGGCTACAGGATGAATGGCTCCAATGGCGTCAATTCCCCATGTTGAGAAGGGCCATGGCGAGGACATACTATGCAGTTGATGAGGTAGAGCATGGATTAGATTCCCGTGGATCTAGTAGTTGTGGCGCCTTCGAACGAATTGACAGCAATCTGCTTCCATGGTCGACTAGTAGTAGTCCTATAACATGATTTTCTTGGCCAGCAGGATCCCGTTCATGTGTGGGCCGCATACTCCGGCATGAATCTGCAGCGTCAGGGTATCAACCTCCTTTATGTCTACGCACCTCAACAACATCTGGTTGTAGGATCTTCTATACAAATGTCCACCCCTAAGCACATACTTCGATGCAAGTCGTTGCATGGTCTTCCTGTCAGTAGCGAGAGTATCAGGCGGGAGGCTTCCAATTTGCAAGAAAACCTTGACGTCATGTTACTAAGGAAGCTCTTCAAGTGGATCAGCTTCTTTAATGCTCATGCTGTACATAGGGTAGTCCACTTGGGTCACCGATACATCCACCACATGGTCGTCCGGTATGGACAGCCACGATGCCAGAGTTGCCAACGCGTCTACATATCCATTCTTGGCTGTATTCATGAAGGAGAAGGAAATGTTCTCGAATCCTGCCATGACCTTCAGAAGATATGAGTGGTATGGCACCAACTTTGGGTCTTTTGTCTTCCAACTCTCGTTCACCTGGGATATGATCAGTAGGACGTTATCATGGACCCGTAGCTTTCGTACACCGTACTCTAATGCAACCTATAGGCCAAGGATGCATGCTTCATATTCTGCCTCATTATTGGTACTAGAATAACAACTTCTTGGAAAACGGGATGAGCTGCCCTTGTGGTGTTGCCAACACTGCCCCGATGCCCTGGCCTTTTTTGTTCACTACCCCGTCGAAGTAGAGGCGCCACTACTTCTAGTCTTCTAACTCCTCAGGTTCCGAATCATCCATGACAAACAATATGTCTTCGTCGGGAACTAGGTTTGCAAGGGCTGATACTCTAGCAAAGGTAAGTCAGCCAGGTGATCTGCTAGGGCCTGTCCCTTAATTGATTTTGCGTCACGAAGGTGATGTCATATTGGGATAACAAAACCTGCCACTTAACGCTTCTGGAATAGGTACTTCATTGGATCATGGCGACACAACAGTAAGACCAGATGTGCCATGATGTAGTACTGTAGGCGTTGGGTGGCCCAGACAAGGGATAAGCAGACCTTCTCAATGGTGGTATACTTGACTTTGCAATCATTGAACTTCTTGCTCAGGTAGTATATTGCCCTTTCTTTACGGTCTGTTTCGTCGTGTTGACCCAATACAGTACCCATGGAATGCTGTGTAACTGATAAATAGAGGAGTGGCCGTCCCAGCGTCGGGGGACTAGGATTGGCGGCCTGGCTAACAACTGTTTGATCCTATCGAAGGCGGCCTTGCATTCCACTCTCCAGGTGATCTGAACATTCTTCCTCAGGAGCTTAAAGATCGGCTCACATATGGGGGTGAGTTGGGCTATGAAACGGCTGATGTACTGTAGACGTCCCAGTAAGCCTCGGACCTCTTTTTCAGTGATCGAAGGGGGTATGTCGATGATGGCTCTGGCTTTGTTAGTGTCGACCTCGACCCCCCTTTGGTTGACTATGTATCCCAAGAGCTTTCCAGATGTCACGCCAAACACACATTTGCTGGGATTCAGCCGGAGCTTATACTTCCTTAGGTGGTCAAACAGCTTTCTCAGGCAGGCAAGACGGTCCTCGGACTCTTTGGATTTGGCAATCATGTTGTCTACGTACACCTCGATGTCCTAGTGCATGAGGTTGTGGAAGAGTGCCGTCATTGCCCTTTGGTACCGTGACCATGCCAGAACCGACCTTTCGCGCCGAGGGAATGCTTGAAGGACTGAAAAGGTCACGACGAAGATGGTGAATTCGAGGAAGGACACTCAACTCGAAGACACTGAAGAAAACACAAAAAAGAAACGATAAGGACAAAAATGGAGTCGCCACCTAATCTTTTAAAAGCCGAAAAGACGAGAAAAACCGGATGCAATAAAACATGAGAAAAACAATGCAAAATGAATGCAAATGTATGTGTGAATGCGTGTGCATGCTTTGTGCCTAATGGATGCAACGCATTGGTCATTGTGGACTAGGGAAAGGGTAAGGACTCTTGTTACGCATGGAGAAGGTGTTAAGTACCCCTATACGCTCGAAAAATCGGTCTTTCTAGACTTTTCGCTCGTTCATTTGTCGCCTAATGCAAATGATCATGCATGCTTGCTAAGTCTAAAATGGATGTATTTCATATGCCATGCTGATGCAAGTGATGTGAATGAGGCGGAAGTTTGATGTAAATGGGCTCAGTTACGCTATGTGAATCCTGGACCGTCGGTCAAAAGGATCTGATATAGTAATCGTCATCACCCCTAGTGCAAGTGTGTCATGACGCATGATGCGGATGTCATGGTGCATGAGGAGGATTTGGGGCAAGGTTGTATAGTGATATGAATGTATGTGATCAAATGTAAAGTACTAGGAGTGAGCAATGTAGTGTATCATGTATGATGGTATAGGTCATGAGCATGATTAATGTAGGTATGAGTGTATGTGCCTGGATGCATGGATATGCAGTATAGAAATGGATGGAACACATGGAGAAGGGCTCAGATTGGTTGCCTGTTCTGTCCCTAGCAGAACCACGCATGTCCACTGTGCAAGTCACATGCACAGTCGGGACGTGGCTGTTGGAGACAGAACAGAGCAGCGAGCTAATGAGTTTTGCCCTTGCTCTTGGGGGAATGTAATGATGCAAATGGCTAATTGAATGCATGGGGATCTAGAGTAGACTATCATCAATAGATGCATGCCCTAGGTATGGTCCTAGGATGCGTGGATGTGGGGTGGACAAATGAATGAGGAGAGTGCAAGAACTCAACTCAATAGCTCGTTTTGTCCTTGGCGAAAACAGAGCGATGCATACATACATACATGTATGTATGTATGTATGTATGTATGTATGTATATTTATACATACATATATATATATATATATATATATATATATATAGGATAAGGATCAGATGAGGACATGTCCTCTTTTTGCATATTTGAGGAC
>JAMKQA010089937.1:0-19035 GCA_024699735.1 Posidonia australis
TATATATATATATATATATATATATATATATATATATATATATATATATATATATTAGCGGGTCCACAGGTCCACGGGTCTGGGTTTTTTTAGACCCAGACCCGACCCAATAAGTGAGCGGATCTAACGGGTCCGGGTCTACGGGTCCACGGGTCTGAAAATCAAGACCCAGACCCAGACCCACGGGTCTGGGTCCAGACCCGACCCATTGCCGCCCCTAAATGGCTATATACCATAAATAAGTTGATATAGGAATAAGAACAGACATGTATTTTACACCACCAATAAATAGACATCATATGTAACAAAAGAAAACATTTAAGAAGATTTATCAACATCTCACTTACATTAGGATCCTCCCATCATATTGCCGTCATCCATCACATTGTTGTCTCTACGAAGACCGTCTCTATACTCACCTACGTCAGGATCCTCCAAGCCTACAGTATTTCCTTTCCAGACATGCCAAACGATGTGAGATGAAAAACACAATCCACTCCCTGCAATGCTTTCTCCACATCTTTCTTATTGGTCACTTCCCCTTTGATGCGATGGACATCAGCGTTGGCAAGATTGGAAGACCAGGGAGATGAGAGGCGGAGTTCGAGGGAACAGACCATGCATGCAGATGCAGGTGCCTCTCCGATCAAGCTTCAAGCCCACGAACCTAAACCATCCATCACCACGAAGCTATTCCCTTTAATCTCCTCGCTCTCGCTCAGATGCAGGCCTTCGATTCCTCTCTCTCTCTCTCTCGCTGGTGGTACAATGTAGCAGCTACGCGTCGTCAGGGCAAGTGTAATTTTCCATTGGTTCCTCGTCCGTCGTCATCACCATCACAAACCTTATATTCAGAGGAAGAAAGAGGAAGAATAAGAGGAGGAGAGAGTGTTTCTTTTCTTCTTTGAGATTGTTAGAAATTTTTAGACATATGTCAACGATAATATGATTCAATGTCAAATGATATGGAAAAAATAACGAATAATTATAATAATAAGAAGAAATAAGAATGATCTTAGTTTTTGACGAAACAAGAAAAATCTCTTAACTTGAAGAAGAAAATCCGTACCTCTCGTGTATAAAGATTTTTTGATTCATCTTCAATGATACTATGTTAAGATCTCCAACGGCGTAAGTTTTTTAAGATTTTCGAATCCTATTATAATGTTACATGCTAGAGAAAAAGAAAAAGAAAGAAGAAGAGACAAAAGAGAATTGAAACTTTTCATGACTCCATTTTTAATTAAGTAATCTATGAAAAATAGTTTTGCCATTTTTGTTCATTTTCCTCGTATCCAACCTTACACTAAAGTCGACAGTGTACACGTAAAGTTTATAGAAATCGATTCAGTTACTCTCTGATTCAAAACTCATGGTTTGCAACTTTTTGTTGCCAAAGAATGCTTTCGAAGAATACTTCTTCTCTTTATTGTCTTCAACACAGAAAGGATAGGAATTCTACTCCATTTTGATTGATTTTAAAGCAAAAGAATGAACAATAACTATTGTAGATGATGTTGGTAGTAATAATACGACAAGTCAAAAAATAATCAACTAAAGATAGAAAAAAGGAAGAAGAAAAAGAGAAAGAAGAAGAAAACCTAATCTCGAATTTACCGTTTCGATCTTTCTCTTTTCAGTTGTTGGATTTTTGAACAGGAGTCTCTGATTCATATACACACAATCATACATATTTAAATTGATGAAAATAATCTTTTTAAAGAGATATGGATTTGATACAGGACCTGTTGTTGCTACGACATCTTCATTATTTCTTATGATAACTTTACTCTAAGCATGGTTAAGTGGGACCCACTATTTGGACCATTGAACTAGTTTGAAATATCTAATTTTATCGAACTGGTCTATTGAACCAGAGATCTGGTTCAATTAAATAAATCATCATCTTCTACCTATGATAACCTACAACACCATTATTTCAGTTTAGATCATCGAATCATTTGGAATATTAAATCGATTTGGATTATTAAACTAAATTATCGAACAAGAGATCCAGTTCAACTAAACAAACCATCGATTTCTATCTAAGATAACCCACGACACCATTGCTCCGATGAGATGGTCGTTGACGTTTTTACGCCTCATTGGTAATCTTTGTTGCTATCAATGAGATGTTTGTTGTTGGTGACAAGATGGTCGATGTCAAGTGATGAAATGGATATAACTGTACATTCAAGTTACTCTCTTATTATTATAAATTATTTTGAAGTATTATAAAAGAACATAAATCAACCTCTATTTTACGAAAATGCCACCCCTACATACCCACTCCACCACCATTAGTTTTAAATTGTGGCTGAGATCTATTATTTTCCATGTTATCATATTGTTAGTGTATTTTTTTAAATTGTTATGTATAAACAAGAAGTTTTTTGTATACAAATAAAAAACTCTTATTTCCATATTTGATTTTAATAATATCAAAATAGAGTTACACATTAATGCACTACTTATTATCTACTTCCATTAGATTGCTATCTTATGGTTATAATATGTGTGGGGAAAAATAAAAAAAGAATTACATAAAATCATTTATGAAAAATCAAAGTACCAACAATTGAAAAATCAATTTATGAAAAAAGAATTGCTATCAATGTCTCATTGTCACAGTGGCTTGGAGAAGGTTAAACTTACCACGCCTCCCGGGTTCGAATCCAGGGGTATGCAGAATAAAAATTAATCTAAACCGATAACAAAAAAAAAAACAATTGATGTACAGCTACTGTTCTGAATCAGTGGTTCACAATGGCACCAGCACCATCTTCTGGGAAAGCAAATGGTGGAATGGGATAAAACTTAAACACTGTCTTCTAAATTTATTTTCTCTAGCTACATACAAAAAAGCCTCACTTGCAAAAACTGTTGAGATTTTTAGAACAGACTTTGGTAGTCTATTTACTTACCTGTTGTCAATTGCCAACACTGATGTCTTTCAGGACCAGGCTGACCTTTTTACATATATTATCTCTAACATTATCTTACTTCCTCAAGATAATATGTTACAGTGGAATTCCTCAAACAAAATCTTCTTTGTAAAATCATGTTATAATTTTATTAATGATGGAGGTCTTCGTTTTCAACATTATGATGCAATCTGGTGCAGTTGGGCTCCTTTCAAAATAAAAACTTTTGCTTGACTGGTTTTGCATGATAAAATTCTGACAAAGGCCAATCTGTGTAAAAAGGGTTGGAATGGCCTACAGCTGTGCATTTTTTGCAACACACATATAGAAACTGTCACACATTTGTTCATATTTTGCCCTTTCGCTACCTCCATTTGGCATGCATTCATCTAGGGGAATCTTTATCCTGTCGTTTTTTCCATTGCTGATTTATTTACAGTTCCTCTTCCTTTAAAAATAGAATTACCTTCCGTTGACTTCAGTACTTTGATTCAAGTCACTTTTTGGGTTATCTGGAAGGAAAGGAATAACCAAATTTTAGAGGGCATCTTAAGATTCCTAATCTATGCATACATGAAATTTCTACTTTTTTTCATAGTTGGATAGATGTTTTGACCATAGGTTTTGACAAAGCAGATGCTCCCTGCTCCATCACTTCTGTCCAGCTGCTTGAAAACATTGATCCTCCAGCCATTGGGACATTCTTCAGTGAAAATGCTGGCACTCCGCGGTCCAGCCACATGGAAGAATTATCTATCTGTTAATTAACTTTCTGTTAATCTTTTTTAATTATAGATTATTTGCAAACAATACTTCTTTATTGTTGGCCTGTGTTGGCTGTTTTAATGTGTGAACTATATGTACTCCACTTATGACTTATTTATTAACAAAATAATGTATATTTTTGATCTACCAAGGAAAAAATTTTCCTTAGGAAATATATCAAATAACTTGCCGTTAACCAAAAAAGCCAATTAATGGTCAATTTTGTTTGTTATGCGCTAATGTACATCCCCATCTACAAGGACCATGTTATCGTATATTTAGTGTATTCTATTTAACACCAAAATGGAAATTGTAATGTGTGTAAAAAAGATTAAAAAAACTCACATCAACTATTTACGAAGCATCGAAGAATTAATAATTGATGTATAGTAACTATACACTAGTGTACGGCTGGACTATTTAAATGTATAAATTTCCTCTCCTTCCGCAGTTCTTCGACCGATTCCTTCACGATGTTGCAGAGCCACGGCACGACGATCCTTCCATCCCCAGCAAGACTTGGCCTCACAAACGCCAACTCCCCTTCCCTTCCATCAAACCCTAACCCCAAACCACCACCTTCCACCACCACCACCACCACCACCACCACCACCACCTCCTCCTCCTCCTCTTCCCACCACAACCGCCTCTCCACCACCTCCTCGGCCCTCCTCCCCCTCCTCCCACCACTCTCCCGCGCCCAATCCCTCCTCCTCCAGATGTCCTCGCTCGCCACCAGGCTCTTTGAGGTCTCCCCCAACCGTGCCCTCTGGCTCTCCTCCTTCCGTGGCTCCCTCCCCACCTTCCTCTCCTCTCCTCCTCCTGGCGTCGTCGCCGCCACACCGGATCTCCCGCCGCTCTTTTCCTCCAAGGAGGCCATCGCGTTGTTCACTTCTCTCCAGACACAGCTCTTCGAGGCGGTGGCGGAGCTGCAGGAGATTCACGATCTCCAGGATTCCAAGGTCAGGCTTTCCGAGGAGATTCGCAAGAAAGACGTGACCTTGCTTGCGTTTGCCAAGAAGATCAAGGAGGCTGAGCATGTTCTCGACTTGCTCGTCGATGATTACGCGGATTACCATCGGTCCAACCGGTCCAAGCGTCCCAGACGACAGGTTTCGGATGAGGAGGAGGAAGAGGTGAAAGGTTCCGCCTTTATTGAGATTAACGATATTTTGGCGTATGCCCATCGAATTAGCTACACTACGTTTGCCCCGCCGGAGTTTGGTGCTGGCCAGGCGCCGCTGCGCGGTGCGCTCCCCCCTGCACCGCAGGATGAACAGATGAGAGCCTCGCAGCTTTATCGTGTTAGTGAGGTCGATGTTGGTTTGCCGAAGATGGCTGATGCTAAGGATAAGATGACAGACAAGGTAGTCGACATCCTGATTGAACCCACACCACCGAGAGAAGAGCTGCCACCTCCTTTGCCTTGGGGCGATGTTCGTGGAGGGTGGGGGAAAGGCATGCCGCCCAATCTGCCAATGGAGCTACCGCCAGTGCCGCCTGGCTGGAAGCCTGGGGACCCTATTCCATTGCCGTTATTGGATGGGTTTTTGCCTCCTAATAAGGGTGAGGATCAACAAGCAGTTGGCGCACCAGTAATGCCCCTTCTGCCACCTATGCAACCGAGACAATCTAAAGCAATTGAAGTCAGGCATGTTCAGCTTGATATCAACCCAGAGGATGAGTATGGCAGTGAATATAGCAGTGAGATCGGAAGCTCTGACGAAGATGACGAGGATTGATATTTTAGGTAAGCTTTTACTATTGTTTGGTATATATCAATGATATTTTTCTGTTTTGATTATGATTTCTGAGTTAAGTTTCTATTCATTTGTAGCAAATCCCTGTGCTTGCTTATTGACATTTCCGTATGCCTATCTGTCATGATTGAAAGAAAATAACAATGATTTTTCTCTCTTCCTCAACAGTAGAGAGGTGCTCTAGATTAATATTTATAGGCCGAGATTACAAATGAATGGGTGTACACACGTATTACCCAATGATTGGGCGTAAAAGAAAAACCCACTTACTGTTAACCAGTCAGGAGTCGACACCTGTGCTGGACATGGTAGATTGAGCCACAGGAGCTTCTCCAGCAGTCCCCTACAAGCTGAAGGGAACACTGTGAACAGAGAGCTTGGACCGGAGAGTGGAGAAGCAGTGAGAAGAGAGACCTTTTGTAAAGACATCGGCAACCTGATCGATAGATGGAAGAAACAAAACTTGGAGTTGTCGAGCAGCTATTTGCTCACACACAAAGTGGAAATCAATAGCAATGTGTTTAGTGTGTAATTGGAAGATGGGATTGGCAGTGAGGTATAATGCAGAGAGATTGTTACACCAGATGATCGGAGAGGAAGAAACTGGTGTAAGAAGTTCATTGAGAAGTGACTTGAGCCATAATAGTTCAGCACACTTATAGCAATGCCTTTGTGCTCAGATTCTGTGGAAGAGCGAGCCATAGTGCGCTGCTTCTTTGAACTCCAGGAAATGAGATTTGTGCCAAAATGAATACAGTAGCTGCTGACAGATCGTCTGTCCAATGGGTCCCCTGCCCAATCAGCATTAGTCTAAGCCTGAAGGGAGAGGGAGGTAGACAGTGAGAGATACATGCCATGTGTCATAGTTCCTTTCAGGTATCGTATGATGCACTTGACAGTCATCCAGTGTGTGTCTGTCAGAGAGGTCATAAATTGACTGACCTGATTAACAGCATAGGAAATGTCTGGTGAGCTGGAGATACTGGAGAGCACCTATGACTCTTTGATTTAGAGTGTGGGATCGTTAAATGGAGAGCCATCAGACGTTGCCATCTTGGAACCTCTAGCCACCGAAGTGGGCATCGGTTTAACGCCTTCCATTTGAGTGCGTCAAAGAATATCTAGAATGTACTAAGATTGAGTGAGAAGTATACCATTAATTTCAACACCCAGAAAATAGTTGAGATGACCCAGATCAAAGATGGAAAATTCTCGATGAAGAGCCTCAAGAAGTGTAGAAATGTCTGTTGATGATGAGATGTATCGGCTCAAGAGTGTATAAACCCTTGAAGTGAGAAACGAGCTCAAATGTTGATACTAGACTCTAGGGGCTTGTTCGAGACCATAAAGAGATTTGCACAGAGAGCATACATGAGTTGGTTTTGTAGAGTCAACAAAGCCTGATGGCTGAGCCATGTTGACAGTTTCTGTAAGGTTGCCATGAAGAAACACATTTTTGACGTCCAATTGGTGAAGACACCATCTGTGAGATAAGGCAATGGATATGATTGAGCAAATGCTAACAGGCTTGATGACAGGATAGAACGTTTCTTCAAAATCTAGACCAACTTGCTGATGAAAGCCCTTGGCAACGAGATGGGCTTTAAATCTGTCAATTGAGCCATCAGTTTTTCTTTTTATGCGATATACTCATTTACAGATCACGACATTGTGAGTAGTGGATGGTGAAACAAGCTCCCAGGTACGGATAGCATGGCATGATACTTATCACACATGGCTTGTCGCCACCTGGGATCCTTTACAGCCTGTGTAAAGCATGAGGGCTGGAAGAGATCACCATGAGCAAGGAGCGTTATTGGATGTTTGCCTGTTATTGTATAGCGTTTTGGTCGTAGTGTACCATCATGAGTGCGATTTCACATAGTGTGAGCGGGTTCAGGCTGATTTGTAGTAGGGACAAAAGATGAAGAATCTTCTGACGTAGTCGTAGGGCTAGAGGTTGAAGACTATGCAGCAGTAGCAGCTGGCATGTGAGACTCTGAGGTTATGGCCGTTAGGGTGGGATCTGGGATCCAGTAGGACATCTTTAGCACCAGGAGTGGGAGCTGAGTCTTGTGGGCCTAGAACACCTACAAAAGTGATAGGTAAATCCATAGTTGGGCCCAAATGGGCCTCATAGCCATGGGCTCAGTGAAAAAAGGCAAGGAGGCTCCAAGAGATGAATGTTTCTGAGGAGAAGAAGGCAAGGAAGACAAAGGGAAAGATGATTCATCAAAGACCACACATCGTGTGATATACAAACATGTCCAGTGGACAAATGTAAACAATGATAGCCACGATGGTTGGAGGGATAACCCAGAAAAACACAGAAGAGAACGGAACTGAAGCTTGTTGCTATTGAAAGGACACAGGCATGGATAGCAGGTGCACTCAAGAACTTTCAAGAAGTTCAAATCTGATTTAATTTTAAACATGTAATAGGGAGAAGAGAAGTTTAAGGATTTAGTTGGTAAACTATTGATTATGTGTACTGTTGTTTCAAAAGCAATATCCCAAAAGGGTGTAGGGAGGTGAGCTTGAGCCATCATAGCAAGGCCAACATCCACAATGGGACGGTGCTTGCACTGAGCACACCATTTTGCTGATGAGCATGAGGGCAAGCCACTCTGAGAAATAACTATTGTAGATGACGATGGTACTAATAATATGACAAGCCAGAAAATAATCAACTAAAGACAGAAAAATGGAGGAAGAAGAGGAAGAACAAAAAGAAGAAGAGGAAGAAGAGAAGTGTGTTAGGAGGAAGAAGAGATGGCTGGAGACATAATGTTGGTGGACAACAAGGAAGAGGTGGCTAGAGAGAAAGTCGGAGAGGAAGAAGTTTCGGCCATTGCCCTAGGAAGAATGGACACTTGGCTCTATTGATACCATGAAAGAAAATAGCAATGATTTTTCCCTCTTCCTCAACAGTGGAGAGGTGCTCTAGATTAATATTTATAGATCGAGATTACAAATGAACGGGTGGACACATGTGGACACATGTATTACCCAATGATTGGGTGTAAAAGAAAAAACCACCAACTGTTAACCAGTCAGGAGTCGACACCAGTGCTGGACATGGTAGATTGAGCTGCAGGAGCTTCTCTAACAATGATTATGTCTAGCACAATTTTCTAATGATGGTTTCCTCCCCAAATTTTCATACATCAAAATGATGGATGTTCGAGTTAGTTTGAGAAATTTCATTGGATTGATGTTTTTAAAGTGGCCCTAGCAAGTTTATGGTAATCCTTCAAAAAGAGATCGATAAATGTAAATTCTAAATGTCCAGAGGAAGCTCTAAACCTGATAGTTGGCAGGTAACTTTGCGTTTACATTTGAATGTGTTGCAGAGACTTGCAGTGCTAATAGGACATACTTCTACAAGCTTGATATAATTATATGTACTCTTAATATATGAAATCACAATGTGTTGATTACGCAGAGTGTAGAACTTTCTCAAGTGAAAATATGCCTAATTTCGTAATTAAATTCTCCTGGTTCTATTTAGTAGAAAAATCTGTCTTTATTTACCAAAACAAAAGAAAGAAAATACATATTCCTTAAGAAATTTATAACATGGCATTGTTGGCAGTAGAAACGAGAATGAGATCCCAAGACAAGGCACCCTTGGTGAACAGGTGGACTTCCCACAGTTGGATACATTGGAGGTGTTGAACATTGACATTAAGCCACAGTTGGATGTTAGGGTGAAAAGGACTTCTGCCCATTTCAAGAAGCATGGCACTTTGAGGAAAGTGGAGTGAATTTCGGATTGGATATGGGTGTCTCGCATCTAGGATGAAAACGGATGAGATTTGGATTGGATATAGGTGTCTATCCATTTGAAGTACAGATATGGACATGGATGTGAAGACTGCACATTCATGTTGTAGTTATACTTAGAATGAGAAAGCTTAAGCTCATGATGAAGTCAGGATGGAGCTTATCTGTTGAATTTCATCTTTAAGAAATGATTTTTCACCAATACAGGAGGCCAAGCTGTTGCTTTTCTTTTGCATATTGTAGGTATAATCAAATTAGAAAGCTTCATGAAAGTCAAGGTGGAGCATTTCTGTTGAATGTCATATTTAAGAAATGATCAATTTTGCTCGTGTATAAAGTTTCTAAGCCTTTATTTATAAGAAATGCTGAGTTTTTTTAAAACAGTGGTGAGAAGCAACATTATGTTATTGTCTAGCTGTCAAAAAAAATCTCATCTGTTTATTTTGCTCCAGCGCCTTTTGGAGGATTGCTGTTGAGGTGCTTCGTCTGTTATCTGTTCGGCTGTATTTAGCCCAATTGTCTTCGCAAACAAAGCACGAAGCAGAAATTCGATCTGATGGCAACTAATTTTACTTATAAAAAATATTTTTACTATTTATTTCTTAAGGAACTCTTCCTTAGATTGCGAAACGCATGTCGCTAACTCGCTATGATATCTATGGAATGGGAAGTTTCCCGCCTTGGGGAGAAATCATCTGCTATAAAGATGAGGGCAATGCACGTATCACAGAATAAGGAATAATGATGACCGAACGAGGCTTCTTGTTGGTCAGAAGTTGATGTTCAAATTAGAAGCTCAAAACATCAACTGCTCTTTGAGGCTGTCGCTGTCGTTTTTAGCTTTCTTATGGTCTTTTCGATGTTTGAATCTAGAAATGGACAGTGCCTCCTGTTACTGTATTTGTCGTATTATTTCTGTAACCTGTTATATTAACTGGATGGGAGACTTGAACGTGGTTGGTTCACAGCTTCATTCCTATTAAACGGATGGAAAGGGACAAGGATGTATATAAATTCGAACATGTTGAATCCAAAACCGAATTCGTCGATAGTGGCCTCAACTGAGCATAATGTATCCACACGGCGGCCAGTGTAGAGAATGATGACACTACAAGCACACTAACACCATCAAAACGAAGAAATCCAAACAAACCGAACAGCCACCAGACCATAATCTCATCCATCTCTCTTGCAGATAAACACCGTCGATTTCTACATAATGCTGCATGCGTTGGGGTTGTCGTCACTGAAGGCAGCGGAGTACTTCTCTTCAGAGGAGCTTGCACGAACCAGAGACGATGCCTTGGGGTCGTCCATGACATTACGGACATAACCACGGGGTGCCCTCTTGTCATACGCACCAGGAGCGTAAGGGTGGGCCACCACGTTGTATGGCACGTATGGCCACAGCTCGGCCCTCTTCCCTGTCTTCCACCTCAGCCTCTTCAAAACCTTGCTGGCCTCCACGTACCCCACCACTGTCAACTTGTGCTGCTTTGGTTCTATCTGGACAGCATTCACTCCTGCAATCAATCATCGTGTCTTTTTATGTTATTCTAATCAATTCAACGAGAACAGTGGTCGCAAGAGATCATCATAGCAATGATCGAATAGTGGTGATGGTTGTGGCTTGCCTTTCATTCCTTCCACTGCTTTCTTCACTTTCCTCTCACAGCCTTCGCAGTCCATCTTCACTTTTATCTCCACCGTCTGAGGGAAAGAAAGAAAGGATATACTGAACGATTAGTTGCATAACATCTAAGTAGATTCCATGCGAAAGTATAATAACTCTCAGTAGATGATAATTAACAAGGAAACAGATGACAGATCTGTACTGACAGTTCCTACATCCAACAATCAGTAGCCATACTGACGTAGAACAACAAACAAAGGACACATAAATAATGAAATCAAATCACAATCTGATCTCGACGATGACAAAGATGAATTACAATCCAATCTCCTAATAACAAATAATATTCAATAACAAAGATAAACTACAATCTAATATTCACGTAATTAGAACTTCAATCTTAATTATAAATAATATTCAATTTTAACGACTAAAAAATAATATTATTGATAACTGTTGATAAACACATGATTCCTTAGAAAGTTGAAATATTTTTAAAATATCTTAAAATAATATCTATGATAAAATATCTTTTAAATATAAAATAAAATCTTAAAATATAATATATTTAAAATATCTTAAGATATAATATTTGTAAAACGTCTTAAGATAATCTTCATTATCAGTTCATTATTAGCTCAGATCTGTTTCTCTGATAACTGATAATTTTCTTCCGCTACAATGGCCATACTTATGATTTATCAAAACTTTTCACTTAATTATTACCACAGAGGAATAGACAATAGATCCCTACTGACAATATGACCAACTTACGTATGCATAAGCTAGTAGAAGATGCATAAAAGGAGATTAACTAAGCAAGAGAGGAAAAAAAAAAAAAACTATAGAACTCCATGAATATGGAGAATAGTCTCAAGAAAAGGAAGACTCAAGAAACAACATTTTTTTAAAGACGATCCTCTTATTACCTGTAACTGTCTGTGTTTCTTGAGCATAATCCTCCTCTTTACACCAGAGACACGAAAGAGATCAGACATACAACCTAAAACACCCATATCTTCTTCTAAAGACTGAAAACCAGCTTCAAATATAACTCAAGTAGACACCTCCAGATCACAAGCCCCAGTAACCAGGAGTTTCTGTGCAACCTCGCGCTTCCCCAGGTATGTCTCCATCTCTGCACAATTCTTGTATATAGACAGAGAGAGACATTGCATATCATCATTGTACTACTATATTGTTACATTATTATTAAAAAAAAAGAAAAGGGAAAAAAAACACGCATGTTGTGAGCCCATCGAAGTACTGTGTGAAAGTGAAGTAGAAGCTAAAGTTAAAAATACCGGCTACCGACATGACCTGATGACCGACACAGAATTCTTAAAAACAAAAAAATAAAAAGAACGCTGATGCATGCGACATCAAGGTATACGTGGCTTGTGGCTATTTGTTGTTTCACCAGATGGAGTTCTCGTAGGAAGCCATGTCATCTGCCTACGACAATGGACAGCAGTAATGATGGTGGATCCGATCATCTCTATCTGTCGTTCCTTGTGCAAATCAGGGTCCTGATTGCCATCAGATAAAAATTGCATTATTTGTCGACTCTTGATCACTCTACGAGGCCAAAAAAAAAAAAAAAAAACTCCTATATTGACTGCGTTGTACTAGTAAGTGATCTGCAATTTCTCTTCATCCACTGGAATCTACTAATTGCTCCGAACAACGGAACTGATGGTGGACGGGTCACAAAAAACTCCTAACCGACATCATGATTCATTCATTAGAAGATACCTGTTCTAAACGTGAACATTGTGAAAAAGAGATGCCTACACTAAGAGAGATTTGGATAAGGCTTTTGCTATTCACAATGGAGTGTTGAGTTTTGTATTTTGAATAAGTTGAAAATTGTTTGGTAAACGTCCGTTAGTCTGCTAAGAAAAATGTCTACTGAAGTACAATCGCAGGTTGTTTCTTTCAATTCTAGAGATTTTTTTTTTTGATACAATTGACTTTCTATTATTTTAGAGTTAGGATTTTCTATTTTTTCTTTACATCAATTTCTTATATCTTGTAATTATCTTTAATCATAGTAAAATTTCTCTTTGTCTCAGAAATCCGTGTACTTATGTGTATTTTCTCTTCTGGTTGTGTTTTCTCTATTTTCCCTTTGTCGTTTGATTATTTGTTCGTGATGCTAAAAAAGAATCTATTGGATCTTGTTTCAGCACAACTAGTAGGATCCTATTTAAATCCCCAACAAGTGGTATCGAAGCTTTGATTGTGGATTCCTATTTAACCACGAAGATGACGATAAAGTTTGAGATTGAAAAATACAATCAGGATGTCAACTTCGATTTGTGGTAAATAAAGATGCACGCAGTTTTGATTCAACAAGGAGTTTCAAAGGCATTGAAGGGAAAAGACAAGATGTCAAAATAATGATTAAAGATGAAAGGGAAGGAATAGATGAAAAAGCCTTAACGAGTATACAATTTTGTTTGTTGAACGAGGCTCTCTAAGAGGTTGTGTACGAGAAGACTGCGGTAAGTCTATGACAAAAGCTAAAATTTCTTTACATGATCAAGACCCTTGCAAACCAATTATATCTAAAGCAATGGTTGTTCATACCCCGTATAACTAAAGATCAAGCTCCAGGTTGTAGTACAAGGAGAAGTACACGAGGAGTGAACAAGCCACCCTCTAGATATGCAGAGTCAACGTTTGCACGTGCATTATCAGTAATCGAGGAGAGTTGTGATGCAGGAGTGCCCAGTAGTTCTTCAAAAGTTATTTCATGCATCACAAAAGTTTACAGTGGAGCCTCCTTATACTACAAAGTCAAAGTACAGAGCAACAGCAAAAGAGATTAACGAGGTTGACATGGTGATAAAGCATCATCTAATGATCAAGTTCAAAGTACATGTTAACTTGATTGGCTCGTGTTGTACGTGACATAGTTTGTTTGGAAGAGAGAGAGGAGTGCTACACATATGGGAGAATTCAAGTCAAGTTGATAATTTGTTGAGATATGTGCCTTGAATTACCTTAGGCCCACTAAATAGATATTATCTTAAGATAATTTAGAGATATTTTATCCAAGGATATTATCTTGAGATAATTTAGGAATATTTTATTCTAAAATATTATCTTGTGATATTTTAAGATATTATCCTAAGAAATTAGCCTTTTAGGTTACATGTGTAATTTTTTTATCACTGTAGTACTTTGATGTTCCTATATATATGAGAGGAAAACTTACGGTTAAGGCAAGTAATTTATAGGGTTACTTCTTCCGACCTTAGAGAGTCTTTTGGTATCATCGGCTCTCTTATTTAGGGTTAGAGTTTTTTAATCTTTTCTCTACATCAATCTCTTGTACCTTGCAATCATCTTTGATCATAATGAAATTTCTCTGCCTCATAAATCCTTGTATTTGCTTGTATTTTCTCTTCTAGTTGTGTTTTCTCTATTTTTCCTTTGTCATTTGATTATTTATTCGTGGTGTTAAAAAGGAATCCGTTGGATCCTGTTTCCGCACAACTAATGGGATCCTATCCAAATTTCCAAAAGGTATTATCAGAACTTCGGTTATAGATTCTGATTCAATCACAAAGATGACGATGAAGTTCGAAATTAATAAATACAATCGGGATGTCAACTTCGATTTCTGACAAATAAAGATTCACATAATTTTAATTCAACAAGGAGTTTCAAAGACGTTGAAGAGAAAAGACAAGATGTCAAAAGAGATGATTGAAGATGAGAAGGAAAAGATAGGTGAAAAAGCCTTAACGAGTATACAACTTTATTTGTTGGACGAGATTATCTGAGAGGTCGTGTACGAGAAGTCTGCGACAAGTTTCTGGCAAAAGCTAAAATTTCTTTACATGACCAAGACCCTTATGAATCAACTACATCTAAAGTAATGATTGTTCGTGTTCTGTATAGCTACAGATCAAGCTTCATGTTGCAACACAAGAAGGAATACATGAAGAGTGAACAGGCTACTCTCCAGATACGTAGAGTCGGCGTTTGCATATGTACTATCAGTAGTCGAGGAGAGTTGTGATACAGGAGTGTTGAATAGTTTTTTAGAAGTTGTTTCTTCACAAAAGTTTACAATGGAGTCTCCTCATACTACAAAGTCAAAGTACAGAACAATAGCAAAAGAGACTAAAGAGATTGACATGATGGTAAAGTCTCATTCATTAACCAAGTTCAAAGAACGTTAACTTAGTTGGCTCGTGCTGTATGTGACATAGTCTGTTTAGAGGAGAGAGAGAAGTAACACACATATGAGAGAATTTAAATCAATGTGGAGATTTGTTGAGATGTGTGCATTGAATTAAACTTATTTAGCAAGGCTACTCCATGATTACGTTGAACCCTAGGTCCACTGATTATGTATTATCTTGAGATAATTTAGAGATATTTTATCCTAGGATATTATCTTGAGATATTTTATCTTAGATTATTATCTTGAGATATTTTAAAGATATTTTATCCTAGGATATTATCTTGAGATAATTTAGAGATATTTTATCCTAAGATATTATCTTAAGATATTTTAGGATATTATCTTAAGAATTTAGTCTTTTAAGCTACATGTGTAATTTTCTTATTACTATGGTGCTCTAGTTCTCCTATATATATGAGTGAAAAACTTGTGGTTTTAGCAAGCAACCTAGAGGGTTACTTCTTCCAACCCTAGAGAGTTTTTTGGTATCATCGACTCTTTTATTTTAGGGTTAGGATTTTTGATCTTTTCTCTATATCAATCTCTTGTACCTTGTAATCATTTTTGATCATAGTGAAATCTCTCTCTACTTTATAAATCCTTGTGTTTGCGTGCTTTTTCTTTTCTATTTGTGTTTTCTCTATTTTTCCTTTATCGTTTGATTATTTATTCGTAATGCTAAAAAAAAAATCTGTTGGATCTTGTTTCCACAAGACTAGTGGGCTCCTATCCAAATCCCTAACACGAGGCATGTGTGGTTGGATCTCTAAAACCTTGTCTCATATAAAAAATTTGAAAATTAATCACAGAGAAGCCTAGAAAGTGTCGAGTGATTTTAGAAATTACTGGAAGATAAAAAGATTGTAACGCATAATTGCGTTTCATCCCAAGGCGTACATCTGACACCCTTAATTAGGCATTAAGAAAAAAGCGAGAAGGGCTAGGAAAAGACAAGGGAGGGGAGAGGAAGGAATGAGGATTTAACTTTAGGGATGAGGACATTTATGTCATTTCATAATAAAATTAATACAAAATTTTATGCAAATTGGTATGATAGATTCTACACAAAATCTTATAAAATCAACAATTAAGATTCATGTGTATTTTTAGTTAATAAAATAATTGAACATGAGTTAGATTATGAAACAATCCACTTGATTTAGGAATGAAATATAATTTTATGTTTATTTTTTACATTTATAAGAAATACAATAAAATATTATAGAATCACTATTATATACTTTATTAAAATACATAAATCAAATATCTAAATTTTCCATTAACTAAACGAACAAGATTTTTTTTCTAGATGTGTTACAATACAAGAAAAATCAAAATTCTCAACTTCTTCAAATTTTGTGTTAGAATCTAATTTTGTACATCTAAATTTTTTTTACTAAACACATCCTTTAATGCAAATGATATACCAACTATTTAGAAAAAGTCAACAATTACTTGAGCTTTTCTTTTCTTCTCTAGTTGTAAAAAAACAACTATATCCCAAACAAAAAACGAAAGTATACTAAAGAAAGATCCACGGGGGGATCCAAATGGGGTTGGTTTAAGTTACTTTGGAAATCCAATGGCAATACATTGGGGCTTAAATTAGAATTAACTTCTCGAAAATTTGGTCACAGACTCTAGACCTCTCTTTGGTTTTAGGAATAGTATTTAGAAAAACTTTAAAATAGAAATTATTATTCTATCTGGTTGTGTAAAAATTAAAATAAACTCGAAATAATAATTACTATTCTAATTTATTTATTCCAGAATAATTATTCTACGGAAAGTGTTGAATAAAGTTATTCCACTAAGTTATTCTGATACATGTATGTATACAGTATGTTTATTTTCTGTTTAAAAATTAACACACACACATATATATATTGATAATCAAGTTGGTTACTATTAATCTACAAGTTTTCTACTTATTTCAATACTTATTTTAATATTTATTCCACTTTTCAGTCAAACTAGAATATCTCCTTATATATACTTGTTCACTTTTAAAAGGAAATCACTTCTACATTTAATAATAATACTATCAAAATACTAATACTTCTACATTTAATAATAATACTATCAAAATACTAATACTTCTACATTTATTTTACATCTAAAGAAGAACTTGGAGACGACAAGCAGGTGTTATTTTCTTATGTAACCAAATTAATATTCCTAAGCCATTCAATCAGCTGATCCATCTCTAATTGGTAATTGAGTTGAACTTTGTGAATTGAAATCTCAATTTTTTTCGTTTTGTGGAAATAAAGTCTTCTTCCTCTTTAAACATGTTTGTTATCAGTATATACCCTTATGGAAAAATTAAACAATGTGCCCAAGTAGAACCGTGTTTAATTTTTCCCAGATGATGACAAATTGAGTACGAAACTTTTTTGTAAAAAGCAGGTATGACTAGATTGGCATAAGTCAGGGTGGGTTCTGTTGCTGCAGTTCATTGTCGATCCTCTGTCCTATTCTAGGACCTTATTTGGGGACCAACCAGATATGATCATAGACACACTTTTTCGAACCCTAAAAATACCTTTCTGTTGGCTGAGCAATCTTAACAGTTGTTAATTTGATGCAAAGTTGCATATGGTTTCTGCTATGGTAAACAATCATTTTTCTGTGCATTACTACTCTGATCTTGATAGTAATAACAATAAGAGGTGCAAAAAAATAGAGAAATCTCCATATGAATGTAGTTCTTCCTGCAATTTTCCTTGTGATCAAGTTTTTCTAGATAAGAGCTGGTGTAATTCTTTTGGTTTACTGGTGATTTCTTGTCTGAAAATGGATAATACTATTTCTACTTGCTCTGATGCAATTGTTAGCTCTATTTCTTCTTCTTCTCCGACGATCCCTACGCCAGTCGGTGGCTGTCGGACCACCGTCTATCTTGCTGGTCAAGGGAAGTCACAGGGAGCAGGTTCCCTAGGCTTTGACACAGGTGTCAGTCTCTCAGGAGAGTCCTCGTCTTCTGTGTGGGATTATACGGTGTATAAACCACCGATTATAACCGAGATTTATAATAATAAATCCGAGTTTTTAGAAAAATCTTCTCTTAATGATGCAAATTATATCTCTTGTGTTTCGACGGACCCTTGGGATTCCCAAGATTTTTTCGACGGTCCCTCTATCGAAATAAATGCGCACAGTAATATATCAATTCATGATCTTAAAAATATACATTTCCCTTTGTAACCATGCCGGCGGAGAGATCGCAAAGGTATGCGAAAGTCGACAAAGCTACGACGAAAATAAAATAAAATGCAAAAAATGTAGGAGTCGCCACCTAGTCTATTATGGAAGACAAGGAAAACCAAAGGAAACATGAAAAATCATGCAAAACAATAAGGAAAGGTCTTCGAAAACCAGAAATGCGGGTAAGGATCCCTGTTACGTATGAGGAAGGTGTTAGGCACCCTCGTATGCCCAATAAAATCGATCTTCTATGATTTCTCCAATGCTTATGAAATGTTGGCTTTTTAGCCTTTTATATACGCCCGAGGGCGATATGCCATGCCATGCTTAGTGCTTTATGCTAATGGGTGCATGATGTGCAAGGGGAGTGTCCTAATGCTCAGAAATATCACTATTTATTCCGGGTCCAGTGCATAATGCAAGATCTTTGCATAGATAAAATCAAAGTTGTATCATTCTGAGTGATTTCTCATCATTGCTTGCTATATGCAAATGCAAGTTAAAACACATAAAACAGTAAAAACAAAGTGTGCCTTCCTAGTAAATCCAGGAGGAAAACCGTGGAAAATCCAGAAGAAAAGCAAGTCGAGAAAGCATGATAAAATAGGTGAAAACATGTTGTGTGCTGGTTTGGTGCGCCAGACTGGTGAGTCAGTCTGGGGCGCCACCTATGTGCGCCTAGGTGGTCCAGAATGTTGCAGAGTTAAAACAGGGAAAATATGCACTGTTAAATATCATAAGGATGCATGCAGGAAAGTC